>CAUYPK010096193.1:0-66573 GCA_963574355.1 Loris lydekkerianus | reverse complement strand
CCCCCCCCACCCCCCCCCCCCCCCCCCCCCCCCCCCCCCGCCCCCACACCCAACCCCCCCCCCCCCCCGCCCCCCCCCCCCCCCCAACCCCCACCCCCCCCCCCCCCCCCCCCCCCCCCCAGACCACAAGGCGCAGACCCCGGGCGCCGCGCGGCCCCCCCCGGAGTGACAGGACAACGGGGCTTCAGCTCGCAGATTGTGAGAATTTAGAGATTGACTACAAGAGCTTGGGTAGGGTGCGCCTTATGTTCCTTACTGAGGTTTGGAGGAAATGCTGCTGTGTTCTCAAACACTGATTTATTGGTTGATTGATTTTTTTTTTTTTTTTAACTACTGACAACTTAAGTGACCACCCCTCAGGTCAGGCTAGGCAAACAGATTTTGAAAGCTGTTAGGTTTGTGTTGTGCACCTTCCCATAACCAAAATTATGTGGGATGCGTTACTATATGGGTTGGAAGATGTGTTCAGATTTGTCCTTTCTAAAATAAAGGAAAACAAGAAAGAAATGGCATGGAGGTAGTTTCATCTTCTCCCTTCCAAATAAGCATTTCTCACCAGCCAGCATCCCCCTTGCATCACTGAGGGTAAGCCTCCAAAGGGAGCATTTTCCCTGCAGTGCAGATTGAAACATCATAAGTGAAAATGTACTAAAGTGGGTATAAACACTATGCCCCAGTATTGCTGTTGACCAGTGGGAAGGGGTGTCCCTGTTGTTTCAGAAAACTTAAAGCACCTAGTAATCTTTCTAATTTCTGGCATTGTTTAGGTAGCTTTTTATTTTAGAAAATGAATGCATAATAAACTCCATTTATTATAGTCATTTATCTGAGTGCCCCCTAAACAAATACTATCTTCAGTATTACCTTACAGGAAGAGATTCTCTGATCCAAAAGGGCATGCCCCCCCCCCCCACCTTTTTTTCTTTTCTTCTTTCTCTCTCTCTTTTTGTTTTGGTTTATCAAAGTACCTGGAAAATATTTTTGTATGATCCTGAATGATGCAATGGAAAAAGCAGTTCCTGGGAGCCAGAGAGGTCTTGAGCTCTAACACAGCCTGTGCCCTTTACTAGCGGAGTGACCTTGGGCAAGTCACTTAAATCCTCTGGACCTATTTCTTCATCAGTAACTTGAGGTTTTTGTTCTAAATTATTCTAACCTCCTTTGCAGCTCTAAATATAGGCATGTTTTGGAGAAAATGACTGATATTCTTTAATGGGTCAGTTATAATGAGAATTTTTTTGAAGGAACTGTTGACAGAGTTTAAAGCATTCAAATGTCCGGTTCTGTCCAGTTTTTGCTTTCAGATCAGAGTGGGATCTGGAAGGAAAACATTCTGTTTGATTCAGGCCTGATTTCAAACTTTCTTATTTGGAGAGGGCATTTTTAAGGTAAAACAAACCTTAAGACAAACTGTCCTGATTACACTAGCCTTGAGTTTTGGTAGTATCTCTAGACTGAATTAGCTTCCTCTTCCTCCTCTTGCCCCCTTTCAAAAATAAAATCTGACCAGGTGCAGTGGCTCAAGCCTGTAATCCTAATGCTGTGGGAGGACAGGGGAGAGGATCCCTTGTGGGCAAGAGTTTAAGACCAAACTGAGCCAGGGCAAGGCTTCATTTCTATAAAAAATGGAAAAATTAGCCAGATGTGGTGATGTGGGCCTGTTGTGCCACCTTCTTGGGAGGCTAAGGCAGGAGCATCACTTGAGCCTAGGAGTTTGAGGTTGCTGTGAGCTATGATGATGTCATGCACTCTAGCCTGGGCAACAGAGCCAAAGACCCTGTCTCAAAAAATAAATAAGTAAATACATACACACATACATACATACAAAACTAAAATGTGTGGGAATGCAAGTCATCTTGCATGTTAAGGTCAACTGTCAGAAATATCCTACTGCACCCCCAGTATAGGTTAAGCTTTAACCAGTACATATCTGTGACATGATTCTAGTCATTCTGTGGGAAATCCTCCCTTCTTGTGGGTGGCCTGTTAGTGGAAATCTGAGAAGCAATTGGGAATTGTAGAAAGTCTTTCACAATTTTTTGTTTAGTTTTATTCTCTCTATTAGGTGGGTGAAACAACTCAATACTTCTCTTGCTGACAAAATTAGTGTTGTCCAGCCTCTTTATAAATTAGGATTTTTGGTTAGTTGGTTGAGCTGTTCAGCACTTTACCAACTCAGTATTATCTTGGCTGTTGAGTTGCCAATATATTCAGAAGCTCTGATCCTTTTTGCACCTCCATTTGGATTTCATAAATAATTAGAATAGTCTATTGACTAATTCAGCACTTTATTGACTTATTCTTTTCTAATCCTCCTGCTATAATCAGATATATTTCTCAGCTGAATAGTATATAAATGGTTCCTTTTATTTTGATGGGTTTGTAATTTAGCATAATAGAGCACTTCACAATTCTAAGGTTTTGTTTTGTTTTGGTTTTTTAAAAAAGCCATTTCCTCAATTATTTCCTTATGTTACAGAGTTACTGGAAATTGTATTCAAGGAAAATAGCTTCTTGTGAATTCAGTTTGAAGTCAGTTTCACACTAAAGTGTTTAACTTTTTTCATACTAATACTTTTTTTGCATTTAAAGTGATACACTATCACGTTTATAATTATGTAATTGATTTATTATTTCATTACCTTATGAGTTGATAGCTGTGTGGCAGATTGTAAAAGCTCTTTTTAAAATGTTATTGAAACATGTTCAAACGGTGTAATCATACTGAATTTTAACTTAACAGAATTACATTTAATGTTAGTATGGTATAATAATAGTATACTAATTTCCAACTAATATGAAATAGTTACTAAAAGTTATTGTAACGCTTTTTAAAATGATAGGCTAGTAAGTATCATTTCTGTAGTTCTATTCTTATATTGTGGAAATGGTAGTGTCTCTTGTCATTTATTCATGGAAAATGGGAGAAGATGGATTAGATAAGTATAAGGTACTATCATCTATGGTAAAAGGAACATTTTCCATTTGAATAATATTCTTCCTGCAGGCTGTGCTGTAATGTATTTGTTAAAGTAAATTTGGTTGGGCAAACATTATTTGTGCTTCTTCAATGAGTCAGTAGTCTCTGAATAATAGAGCTTTTAAAAATGATGTGTTTTTGTAGAAAAGACTACTTTTTCAACCCCCTTTCTGCATTTTCATTCATGTGGCAGTAGAGTAGAATGTGAGGGTCAGACTACAATTTTAGTTGTTGTCTATCTTGAAGCAGAGAGGAGATTCTGTGGTTTTATTACCCTATCCTGAATGTTATATTGAGTTAGCTGAGTTGTGTTGCATTCATTGTTTTTTTGTTTTTGTTTTTAGCATTCCATGTTTTTTAAAAAGCTATATAGATATACATATTCCCTTCCCCCACTCCAGTTTTGTTGTTGACCAAAGAATACTTTGACATGAGTTCTCTGATCCTCTTTGACATATTTAGGTCATGTTGTTGAATAGTATCACTGAATCTTGAGAATTTTTGTTATAATTGTTAAAATGATCAAAGAGGCATTTCCCTCCCCCCGCCCCAATATATGGAAAACAAATTAAATTTTTCACAGAGGGTTATGAGTTTTACTTTAGGAAAGATATGATATGAGATGGGTACCATGTTTTAAAAGAGACATTTGTTTAATATAAAAATATAGCTGTTACTTGAAGTCCAGTAGAATATCCAGTGGTCATTGTGTTGTCAACTGTCAGTCATCTGATCTTCCCCAATGATCACCCTTCCCTGTTCATTTTAAAATCATTTGTAGAGCTTTATGGACATGAAAAGTAATGATACTTACCCTTGAGTTTTAGGGTTGTGAAAATAATCAGAAGATAAGAAAGTCTTTAGTATCTCCAGCCCAACATAAATCATCTGTGCTTAATCATCTGTGCTCGACCAAACAGGGCCCAAACCACTTTTCCTTGTTCTTCCTCTCTCCTTCCTTCTGTGAACACCACTGAGTACGTATTATATTCCAAATAATATGCCTTTTATTGAAAGTTGATGAAGGTGAATACATGGAAACGAACAAAAAAATGGGAGAAAGGATATCACTGAAGTAGTTTCCAAATTTCTTAGGGTACAACTTATCTGGGGGAAAATGTCTCGATTCAGAACTTGTAATCTATGAAATTTGGCATCTTAAAAATAAACTTGAAGGGCAGAAATACTGTCTACCTTAAAGTTTTGTTATTTTTCTTAATTATCCTACCCATGGCTTCTAGACTGAGAATAACACCAACATACTAAGTAGTTGATAAGGCCGTTGAAACACATTTGGAAAGACATAATACTACCAAGCAGCAGGAAAATGACGTCTTTGCTTTAGATCTTTAGTACAAGTGAAGCAGCCCAGAGGAGGGACCTAGGTATTATATGAACAGAGGTTGGGTGGCAACTTGGTATGGCAGGTCAGTCATAGAGAACATAGCATGGGGGGGGGGTACAAATAAAAATTTTGAAGTCTTGCTGTCTTCGTTTTATTATATAAGGAGGTTTTATCCCCCTTTGGGTGGGTGGTTTTTATTTTTAGTAGGAAAAGGCTGTTACCCTTTGAACTTTGGCTTCTATGCTTACTTTTGGCTGCAAGTAGAATGTGCTGTGAGATGTTGTCATTGCCTTTGTAAGCACACTTGCTTTTTTTCTGTTTTGATGATGACCACCAAGTTTTATAATCGTTTGCTAGGTCTAATCATGTATTTTTTTCCCCCATGTGTGTTTGATATAGACAAAACCTACACGTGCTAAAAGTTAAAAGTGGTTAAAAATAAAAAAAGATACAGAGCAAAAAAATCAGGCACTCCCTCCCTCCCTCCTCCCCAGCTTCTCATAGTCCACTATCAGGGCTTGGTTCTTGTTTATCTTTCCAAAGGTAGACTGCTTGTAAATTTCCATGCCTCTTTTGAATCCTCAGGTTCAAAAAGTTGCTAGTGATTAACCTCATATAACTCAGTGAAAGGGGAAAAGCATTGGTTAAGAAATGATCTACTTTTCCAAGTTTGTGCAAATTAGAAAGAGAAAGATGTCTAAGTTTTCAAACATTACCGTTTAAAATAATTATTATTACTTTTTTTTTTTTTTTTCTATTCATTGTCATGGTAGTATTCAGGCACTCACCACTCCAGACTGAATGAAAGTTCTTACAGTTCTTAGTATAGTGTGGTAGGATTAAATATAAAGATTAAGAATCCTTTTGAAGACTTTCTGGACACCAATGTCTTATATTTTTGAGAGTTCAAAACAATCGATGCTTTTTGTTGGATTGGTCATTGACCATTTAAAATTTTGGAGCATTTTAATTTAGACACAAAATTACATACAAATAATTAAAGAAATTTCTTTATACTAGTGATCTCTCACTCATTTGCTCCAGAATTATTAACACAGGACAGAAATGGAATTTGGAGAATCCTATCTCCAAAGGAGAATGTGTATTGAATTTCTACTTTCAAAGAAAAGGAACTTCTCCAATGGTCAAAAACATTTAGGAATGATCCCTATTACTCTTTCTGATTGTGGTCCAGAAAGAGTATAAACAGGATAGGGTAGCTCTTGTTACAAAATAGGAACTTTCAAGATTAAGATAACAGATAAATAACATTTGAATCAGAATTATCAGTGTTTGATTTTTTTTTTGTGGCTTATCAATAAGAATATGCTAATACAAGGTGGTGCTTGTGGCTCAAAGGAGTAGGATGCCGGCCCCATACACTGGAGGTGGCAGGTTCAAACCCAGCCTGGCCAAAAATTGCAATAAAAAAAAAAAAAAGGAATATGCTAATACACATAGTAATAGTATTGTTTTTCTTCCTGATTAGTATCTAGAGTAAAGAGGAATGACATTCATCAATATGAAGGAACTTTAAGAAAAAGAAGTTTTATATATTCTAGCTCTCTAGTATTGTAGGCATATATGTCATTTAACATTTGAGGCATAGCAAACTAAATGCTTTAAAACATCAATCATTTATGAAATTATACTCCTGTGTGTTGGTGATTTGGCTGGTTTTAGTTGGGTGGTTCTTCTGCTTGTCTCACCGAGGTAAGCTCATGTTATTTAGTCACCCAGAGGGTTGGCTGGGGGGCTGATGATTTAGAATGCCCTTCCTAAAAAATTGTGGTGGATGATTCTGGCTGGAAGTTGGTGCTTGGTATTGACTGGGCCACATGTCCCCAGCAGGCTAACCCAGACTTCACATGGTATTGGATGGGTTCCCAGCTAACCATAAGTACTTTTCAGGTCTCTACTTTCTTTCTTTTTTTTTTCTTTTTTCTTTTTTTTTTTTTTGAAATAGAGTATCACTATGTCGTCCTTGGGAGAGTGCTGTGGTGTCACAGCTCACAGCAACCTCAAACTCTTGGACTTAGGCAATTTTCTTCCCTCAGCCTTCCAAGTAGCTAGGACTACAGGTGCCTGTCACAATGATTGGCTATTTTTTGGTTGCAATTGTCATTGTTGTTCAGCAGGCCTGGGCTGGGTTCGAACCCACCAGCCTTGGTGTATGTTACCAGTGTCCTAGCCACTGAGCCATGGGCTCTGCCCTACTTTAAAGCTTCCAATTTGCTACTCTCCAAAGAAAGTCACACAGTAACAGCCAGTTTCAAGGGGTAAAATAGAGTCACTACTTCTTCATGGAGGAACTTTTTCTTTCTGATTTACGACTGTATATAAATGCATTTACAAATATAGTTATTTTGTCATCATTAACATTTATCAGTTGCATGTTGAATATTTAGAATAAACTTATTCTTAGATGTTCTAAGGAACAGTTTGCTTTGGATGAAGTAGCAGTAATTTCTTTTGTGATAGGATAGTATCACTTTTCCATCTTAGTTTTTTTTTTTTGCAAAGAATATGATCACTTAACATTTCTTTCAATAAATATTTATTGAATTTATACCATGAGCAAGGCCGTGGAGACTGTAAGAGGCATGTCCCTGTCCTCATGGAACTGTTCTAGAGGGCAAAAAATAAACAAAGAAATAGGCTACTGCAAAATGTAGTATGAGGAAGAAGTGTCGCGGAGCAGAACTACGGGCAGTACTTTAAATGTGGGGGCAGGAAATGATTTGAGAAAAGAGTAAATAACACAGTTGTATCATTCAGGTTTATGAAGGGGAAACAAATGTTTTTATATCTCATGTTCTGTGGACCAGTATAGATTCAGGTCTTAGGATGGCATCTCCTTAGCAGTTGGATCTCACTCTTGAGAATACCTCTGATTGGATGGGTGAAAGGCCACACCTCACCTCTAAGAAAAACATAAGCAATGACTACTGGGGTTTCTAGTCACAGAGGCTGTTGTCTATTTTTAGGGTCACTGGTGCTTTGTGAAAAAAAATGTTTATAACGTTTGTCCTGGACACCTACTATGGAGGGTTACACTAACAGTCCTCAGATGGCTCACATAGGCCCCAAGAAGGAAACGTAACTCAGAGCCAACGGTCCCTTACCCACCGTCCCTTTACCTATGGTGTTACCCCTCACTGAGGGGGACTGGCTGGCTGTCCCTCACTCATGGAAGGAGCAAGGCCAGAGGAGAACTGCCTGGGAGAAGTCGACTTTTTGTGGGGAGAGGTAGAAAGCAAAGGCTGAAAGGGAGTCAAAGACTTTAAAATGGTTCAAAGGGGCTTCTCCCACCTGAACGCGGGGTCCAGATTTTGACAATGCTGGTTATTAGAAAGCAAAACGCAAATGGTTTGCCACATCCCTCTCAAAGCAAAGGCTCTGCTTTTGTTAACTTTCTACCCAGCTCTTCTTTCAATCAGTATTTACAGTTTTCTTTTACCAGAATCTTAAATGCTTTAAATATTCTTGAGGTTACAGAACACAACAAAACAGGACACTGTAGCAGACCTGTCGTGGTGGAGGGCGGGCGGGAGAGCCCTGAAGTTTTATGCAGTGGTATTTCTACACTGTGCTCTTGGCAGCTTTGTTCCTTTGACTCCCCCCTCTCGTGCCCATGTGCCCCCCTTCCCAATTCCAGCACACTCTTTGAACCAAGGCTAAACAATAACTTCCTTTCAAAGCAGATCCCATTCCCTCTGGTTAAATTAAAGGATATTAATATTACATTTTTGAAAGAATGGGTCATGAATTAAGTTTAGAAAATATTTTGCTTCCACTAATAGGGTATCCTGGAAGTCCTTCCAAGTACACATGTAATTAAACCTTTTCCTTTTGCCTAAATTCCTCCCCCACCCTCCCCACCATGTGTGTGGAGAGGGGGGAGAAAGGTTAGTTTGTGGAACTGACAGTCCAATAAAAGAGGTTACATTCCGAAAACTTGGTCTTTAAAAATATTTTGCAGCCTGAGCCTTCGGTCCCTCTCAAGTCCTTACAAGGGACGACCTTCAGAAAGTGTGCGGGCTTGTTGTTTCTCGGGCCTTTGAACTGAGGGAAGAATGTGCCTGGAGAAGGAAAAATGAATGGCGGGTGGTTTTAGCCTGCAGCTTGGAACCCGCTGGAGGAATGTCATTGTGTCTTCAAAGCCTGCTTCCCACCAGGCTTTATTAGTTAGACGGACTCTTGGAAGGCATCTTTGCATTATCAAGTACACAACAAAACCCCTTGCCACCCAATTCGATCTAATTCACTGGCTTCTTTCAGGTGGATTGTTAATTAATGTCTCTTTTCTAAGAAAAGAGCCCCATTCCACTGCTCTCTAACCACTCTAGGATAGGATTTACAGTTACTTGCCAGAGGAGGAAGGAATCTTCAGCCCCCAGACCCCCCACCCCGTGACTGGGGGAATATTATTTTTTTAAAATAACAACAGAAGGTATTTAGGAACAGCTCTTAACTATGAAAAGTTATGAATGGATTTCTAGCATAAGTGAGTCAAATTTCATACGCTTTGTAAAATCAGTACATTTTAGTGTTGAAAGAGAACGCCTGAAGTATTTTATTAGCTGAGTTCAAGTGTGCCTGCCACTCTTTTGTTTAGAAAGTTTACCCCTTCCTGAAGGATCTTGCCATAACGCCTGATCTTGCTGCAGTTACTGATTTATGCCACTGTTTCCTACTAAAGGTTCTGAGCTGTTGGAGAGCAGACTTGCCACTCACTTCGTGGCTCCATCATTTGAGTTGGTGCTCAGCATTTGCCAAAATTGTAACATGTTTATTAACAATTCAGGGGAGAGTTTTGAATCAAGGGAGGGAGTGGCTTTAGAAAAGTCCCAAACAAAACATTAGTGTGGATATATTTTGAGTACCTCTGACCATTTCATTTCTGTTTAATAATATCAGATATATTAAAAATAGGCAAAAAAGAAATCATGAGTCATTATAATCTGGATGATGAAAACTTGGATAAAATTAATTATAACCCCTTCCTTCCTATGTCTGCAATCCCAGCATATCTTAATGTTTTGGGTACTTCCTCTGTTCCCCCAAACCATTCTTTTGAAGATTGACAGAAATGTTGCTTTGTTTTGACAAGATTTATTTCTCTGCTTCCAACAGTAGCTTATCCACTTTTATTCTACTAATATAGTTCTTCTGATGTTAATTGTAGCTTACTGATCTAAGTCATAGCGTAGCATTTTCACTGAGGTTTCAGATATCAAAAGCTATGAGAAAATTATTTGAAAAATAAGTATTATGTCCTAGCTATTTTTAAAAAGAGGCCAGTTATTAAGTTGGTGATTCATAGAGCTTCCTCCTCTACGTCCCTTTGTTCCATCTTTTTGTTCCTCTTGGGTATATTGTTGCTAATTAGCCCTTCTACTAAACTATAGGTAAGATCTGGGGAAAGGAATTAAATTTAAATGAATCCATTTTGCCAATGTGGCACTTGCTAGCTACTCTGCTCAATTGTCACCTCTGTCTGGGAAATTGAATCTAGTTGCCAAGATTTGAGAATTTTCATCTGTGGTCTCCATTTTCGTTTCCACACTCAAGTGAGGCTGCTATGGTGTGATGGCCAAAGTAATAGAATGTGTGTTCTGAGCTAGTTTGTCAACTATCATAATAATTTTTCTTAAATATTGTCTGACATTTCAAGTGTTGAGCTAAAGCTTGGGGTCCAAACAATTGTGCATATAGCAAAACATTTGTCACCTTTGAATATGAAACCCTCAACTCCCCAGATTTGTAAAATAAATGTTTTATTCTTTTTTAAATAGGAGTTCAGTTTTATTGGCCCTTCACAGACATTTTGGCATGTATGCTACTTTCTAAAACTTGAAAATGTTTTCCAGTGGTTCTGGTACTGAGCTAGGCTGTATCTCAGTCTGCCAGCCTGGCTGACTAGGTCTGAATGCTTAGTGGAATGAATCTGGCATTTGGTAGATCCTGTTTGTTGTACCTAGATGCTGAATGAGTGAATGTTGGACCATATGTTTTTAAAGTACAGTGTGGGAAATATACCAGCACCTCATTTATCTGTATCCCAGAATCATACTCTTTTTAGGAAGAGAGTTTTTACTTAACTACGTTACTACTGCCTGACACTTGGTTGGTACTGAAGATTGTCTTAAATTTTTCCATACGTTGCATAATTAGGCTGTTGTAAGTACTGCACCAGGAATTTGGAAGAAATAATAACTGGTCATGGAGATGGTGGTGGAGAATTGCTGAAGATGCTGATGTTTAGACTGGAGAGAATGTTCTGTTTAAGTCGTGCAACAAGGAGTTGGTGACTTTCTACTGAGTGCCAGGCACATCCCTAAGTTCTTGAATTATAACTGTGGAAAAAACAGACAAAAATTGAACTTTCTTTCTTGAGGACTGTCTGAGGGAGAAGGCTATAAAGGACTTACTTCTCCAGGGAACAAACAAGACCCTTCGAGAGAAGTAACAGGGATTTCTGGCCCCTTTTATGGACTTGAGGGATTGACAGTGCTGATTTGTACATCGAGTTCCCTGTAGAACTCACGGCTTCCTTTGATCTGGATGTAAGTACATCACTGGCACTCACGGGTTTATTGGTCGTGGTTAGAGGTACCTTGTGACTCTTAAATGATGGAAATGCAGGTTTTCCTGATGTAACAGCAGGATATAAGAGAGAAGGAAATAGAAATTGATGTGTGTCTGCTTGGGAAAGTTGCCTTATGTAAAAGTCAAGATCTGGAACAGGTGACAATTGGGAAAAAGGATGTTAGGGCTATATGGTATCTCTGGGAGGCCGTACAAAGACTGGGGCTGGCCACAAGTGAGGTCACCAATGTGCTCTGGGCTATGTGTGTATGTGTGGATAGAGAGGAGGAGTCAGGAACCATAGCTTAACTTGAAACATTGGATGTTAGTAATTTTCACTGATAGCAGTATTTCAAGAGTTTTCGTTTTAAGGCAATTATGTAAAACTGGGAAGATGTGCATACTAATCTTTTCTTTTCCAAAATTTTGTTTAAAAAGTCTGTTAGAAAAGTAGTTAATACATTTGCTTTGTTCTACATTTATTCCTTGTACAAAATATTTGGAAGGAAAGACTAATATCTTGAAATTGTTCTTCTATGAAATGCTTTTATTTTGATATTACCATATAGTTTATAAGTAAAGGTCTTCAGGCATATTGCTGCTAAATCCATATAGTGAGAGAGGAAATCCCATGATTTTGAGGTTGCTTTTTATAGTGGATTCCAAAAAGGAATTTCCTCATCAAATTTTACAAAACAAATCCTTTTACTTGTCTTAATATATTCTGTATTTTTTTTTAATTTATTTTATTTTTATTTGTACATATACATGTGTTTATTAGGTTCCATATTTTTGCCTTCATGAAATTAAAAAGGCTTACATTTTAATAACAACGTTTAAAATAAGAACTAGAAACAAAAACCTCGTAAAGAACGAACAAACATAAATACATTCAGAAAAGGAATCAGATAAAAATATAAGAATGTATATTTAAATTCACCTCCCACTGCAACAGTGAAAAACCTGGCTGCCACCCACCCTCATCTCTGTTTGTTCAATTCCACTACATTACGTATACTAACAGTATCTGAAGTGTTGACTCGTATTCCCGTGAGAAACAACTTTATCAACTAGAGCACAGTGTTATGTACAGTTTCTTCTGCTTTTAGTCATATCAGCTCCCCTTATTTCTGTAGTTACATAGGTCAGCACTTTGTTCCTCTACCCCTTTAATGGAGGTTGTGTCATGAATTTTTAGTACATTTGAATTATTTTATTTTGCAATTTTTGGCTGGGGCAGGTTTGAACCCAGCACCTCCAGTATATGGGGCCGATGCCCTACTCCTTGAGCCACAGGCGCCGCCCCATTTGAATTCTTTTGTCCTTTTGTCATAATCTGTATTCCATCCTGGGATCACCAACCTCCCAAATGATTTTTTTTAATTTGCATACATTAAAGTTTATCGTTTGTGCTATAAAGGTCTGTGAGTTTTGACAAATGCTTAGTGACTTGTAGTCATTGTTATAGTATCATGCAGAAGAATTTCCTGTGCTTTGCCTGTTCAACTTTCCCTTTTTCTTCCCAGCCTCTGACAATCACCGTTCTGTTTCTTGCCTCTATAGTTCGGCCTTTTCTAGAATGTCACATAATCGGAATCATTGCAGTATGCAGCTTTATCAGGTTGGCTCCTTTTACTTAGCAATATTCACTGCAGATTCATCCACGTGTTTTTGATGGCTCGCTTCTGTGCATGGCTGCCTGAGACCCTTGTATGGAGGTACCATAGGTTATCAGGGCAACTACTCTTTTGGGTGCTTCTCTACATGTGTCTGAAGACTTTGGTGAAGTCAGCTCTCAGTTTTAGATTTTAGTCATCATTCTTACTTTATAAACCTTTAATTAATTTTGTGGTTTTTCCCAAAGCCCAGGATGGTTTTTACATTTTTTCTCTTGCTCAGAATTATCCAATATTTTGTAATATAGTGTTTCAGACCAGACCAGGCACAGTTAGAGATTTACTTTTTGATTTTCCTATGTTCTCTACATTTTAATCTGCTCTGTGCCAGTGTCTCTTTGTTCAATGACAGTAGAATGTTGTAGATTTACCGTATATACTCGAGTATAAGCCGATTTTTTTCGGCACAAAATTTGTGCTGAAAAACCTGAACTTGGCACAAATTTTGTGCTGAAAAACTCGGCTTATACTCGAGTATATACGGTATATATTATTCTGGAGCCACTGGAATCATCAGAGTCTTCTTAAGTTCTCTTTCTTAAAGGACAGAGCTGTTTGAATTTTTAAAATAAGAGTTATTTGAACCCAATTACCAGTTGTCTTTCTTTAGTTTTTTCTTAAATTTATTTACGTTTTATTTTTTTGAGACAGAGTCTCACAATGTCACCCTGGGTAGAGTACTGTGGCATCATGGCTTGCAGCAACCTCAAACTCCCAGGCTTGAGCAATCCTCTTGCCTCAGTTTCCTAAGGAGTAGCTGGGACTACAGGCACCTGCCACTATGCCTGGCTAGTTTTCTATTTTAGTAGAGATGGGCTCTTGCTCTTGCTCAGGCTGTTCTTGAACTCCCGAGCTGAAGCAATCCACCTGCCTCAGCCTCCCAAAGTGCTAGGATTATAGGTGACAGCCACCACATCCAGCCTAGTAGTCTTTGTTTTAAACATTATTTTGTGATTTTGGCTTAGTATAGTTGTATTTTCATTCTTTCCTTCTATAGGCGACTCCCAAGGTCTCAGGGAATCAAGTTCATCAAGTTTGTTTGAGCTTGATCATCAGCCATACTGGACAGTCAGTGGGAATCTGGAACTGACCACCACTCTTGCTTGGCCCAGGGTGATGGCAGAGTTCATCTGGGTCTGGCTTTGTGGTCTGAGGACAGAATTTTCCTTGCTGAATGGCCAAGAATGATCCTTGGGTTCATAAGACAGACCACTCTGGCAAATCAGTTCTTTTCACCTTTGTGTGAGAAAAGGCAGTTACTTAGCAAGTAGCTAAAAGGGCTTGGAGGATCATATTTATACATTCTTTGAACGCTCAACAAACATTTCTTAACTTTTACTGCATACAGCATGCAATCAACCTTCCGGCTGTTCTTCTAGGGTGCTGCCATTAACCAAGCCAAAACCCTTCTCTCCCCTCCTGAGGTGGATGCTGTGGCAGCCAGGAGAAAGAGGAGGTCCCAAGGCACACAAGTTTTGTTTAAGGACATGAAAGAAAATAAGAAAATCCTAGGACATTTGCACTCCATAGACCCTTTCTACACAGTTCTTTCTTTTTCTTTTAAAAACAAACATTTCTCTGTCCCTCTGAAATTGTCTCAACTTGTTATATATTTCTGGCAATAGGATTCCTGACATACTAGATCATACAGATCATACAGCTAGGCCTCTTTTATATCTCTGTGGCATATGTGTGTGTGTGCTCCCCGTGTATTTAACCTGCAGTTACGTGTGTAATTTTTCAAGCACATTCCCTATAATCAGTTTTGCTGTCTGTACTTGTTGACTATGAAAGCCTCCAGCAAAGTTGTTTCAGATAGAGAACCCAGGGGTTTCTGTAGTTATATAATTTTTGTCAAAATGAATCTTGCAAAAGAGCATTTTTAATTGTTTAAGTATTAACTGACCTGAAGCAAATCACATGTTCATTTACAAGCCATACGCTAAAAATAGGAATATGTATCTGCTAATAGCCTTTGTTTCAAAGTTTCCAGAATAGTCCAAATATAGTTTCACAGGTCATTAACTACAGATGGTGTCCTCTATAGAGTTTCTGTGACGGCTTGATTCTGCACATTCCATACTGTCACTAAACTCTAAAAGGAATTGGTATTACTGGACTATATTTGCATTTAGAGTGTTAACAATCCTCTGGAGTACATATGCTGGGCTATTTATGAAACAACTTCAGCTGACAGCTGAAGATCAGAAGATGCTATTTTGAGAAATGTCCTAAATGTGAGGTTCTGTGGTTAAGAAAAAAAAAAATTAGTGTCCCACAGATAAGAATGCTTAAAACAGGAAGCAGTGGTAACTTATTGCTTCCTGTGTAAGTATCCTTATCAGTATGATAAGCTTTGGGTTTCAGTTCTGCTTTCCTGATCCCAAGATTTCTTTTCTTGTAATCATCTTCATAAGAGGATTAGAAATTAAAAAAAAAAAAAATGTTGATCTGAGGGGAAAGAGAGAACTTACCAGCATCATTTTTCTTGTCCTGATAAGATTCTTTCATTTCCTACCACTCGTAGCACCTGCTCGGCCGAGAGAAAAATTATGTCCTGCTGTTGACTCATTCTTTGGACACATCTGTTGTGTGTGGATTGTATTGATTATTTATTTTAATGCAGGGATAGGTCGACTATTATACGTGAAAAGTCAAATGAAAGAATAGAACCAGCAGGGGACAAGAAAAGAGAAGATGTGAATTTTATTCCTCGTTTTACCACTTTCTGGGAACTGTCATTCTTTGACCCGGTTTCCTGGTTCATCAAAGTGGAGCTAGTAATATTTCCCCAGCCTGTGACAGTGTTGTTTGGAGGATCAAATGAAAGCATACATGAAATTATGGTTGTAAATTATAAATTGCCTGTTGTGCATAGCGTTTATGGTGATCTGAGTTAGAGCTCACAACTCCTCTTTCACCCTTAGAACATAAGGGGGTTTGGGGTTTATGTCTCTTCCTTATTAAACATATTTTTCAAATTTGGTCAGCTTCCTAGATTTCTTGGCTGGAAGAGTATTTCATGATTGAATGCCTGAAAAGCAGCATCAATGTTTGACGCTCCAGTTCAGATATTTGTTTTATGAAGTATGAGTATGTTGTATTGTTCAATTCTAGGAAACTGGGTTGTTTTTATTAGCTTGGCACAGAGAAAACAAAATTCTACACGTGGGCTAAATTATGTTCGAAGCTGTAAGTATATATCAGGATCAAAGGCTGACATATATTCATTAAATTTTAAAGGGAGGTATGTACATGCAGTTTATTGTTCCTGTGGATTTCATTATGTATAAAATATGGAAAAATAAAAGTGTTACTGGGTAGTGCTGAATGTTTCCTTCCACAAAATTCTTGATAAATGTCTCTTCTCTGAAGTCTCAGCACTCTTTGGCAGGGGGAAGGGCTGTTATGTGCTGTGGCAGGCAGAAGGATAACCACCTTCAAGAGACAAGAGATGGGTAGAAAAAAGCCAAGAGCGTGACTCATCAACTTAGAGAGCAAACTAGATGGGCTCTTTGAGGTTGGTCACAGAATCTAAATGATGCAGATGCAGTTTACTTGTCCCAGTGAGAGGGACCTTTGGAGAGGGAGACCTGGCTGCACTATTCTCTTGCTATTTCCCTCTCACTGTTGCAGAATAATGTTGGTATTACTGGCTGTGCTGTTAGTGATTTTAAAGGTTACTCTCTTGTTAAGGGGGGAGGTAGGCATGTGTGAGCTCATTCTTGGCCTTGACTTGTGTTTGTCAAGACCAGAAGGTTTGGGGGAAGGATAATGATGTTTAAGGCACAGCATGGCTACTGAGGAGTTATAAAGGCTAGGGCCCCTTCCCGTGCTCAGGTGCATGGTGTTAGCTGGTTATCCCATGGCTCAGCAGGTTCATTTGTGTTCCAGAATTACTCCAGAGCATTTAGTTCCATTGGTCATAGAAAAGGAAAATAGAAAATGAGAAGAACAAAGGGGTGGTTGAAGGAGGAGTGAGATTCCTATGACAGTTTTATAGATGAGCCATTGATCATGGTTTTTTAATTACTCAGGGGCTAGGAGTAGAATTTCAGTTATTTTCTTATTTTGCTTTCCCTATAGAGTGGATTATGTAAATTATTTTGTGTCGCTTGAATTTAATTAAGAAAAATACTAGAGTGGAAAGTGTTTGAAAGATGATAAAGCTCAAAACATTCTTTCTACAGATAAATAGGCTTAGGAGTAGAGCGTTTAAGTAACTTATTCTAAATCACTGGTTCTCAACCTTCATAATGCCACGACCTTTTAATACAGTTCCTCATGTTGTGGTGACCCCCAACCATAAAATTATTTTCGTTGCTACTTCATAATTATAACATTGGTACTGTTATGAATCGTAATGTAAATATCTGATATGCAGGAGACCCCCAAAGGGGTTGCGACCCACAGGTTGAGAACCGCTGCTCTAGATGAGGCACCTGTTTCATGACAGAGTCATCAAAAAATAAACAGAAGAACCACTGATGCTCTGTGTCTGTCTTACTGCTTTCTCCTGCACTATATGGTACATAAGGATGGTAGGTCTGACAATTAAGTTTGCAAACTTGTCCTAGAAAGGGTACCACATACCTCACTGCTGAATATCACTTTGGTTACTTTTGAAGCAGTCCCCTTGGGAAACTATGCACCTATGCTAGAGGGCAGTCAACCCTTCAAAGCACTTTTTTTTTTTTTCCATAATTATTATTTTTATTTTTACATATACATGTGTTTATTAGGTTTCCATTTTTTGCCTTCACAACATTAAAGAGGCTTAAAATTTAATAACAATAACACTGTTTAAGATAAGGACTAGAAACAAAAACCTCGTAAAGAATGAATGAACATAAATACATTCAGAACAAAGCATTTTTTCTAAGATAAGTTTGCAAAGTTCATTGTCCAAGCCTGTATAATGACAGCTCTGATAGCCATTCTAGAAAGAGTTCCAAAATTGCATTCAAGGGTGGCCTAGGTACTGGCTTTGGTGCATGGCTTCCCAAGGGGAGTACTTCAAAGGTGACCATAGTGATATTCAGCAGAGGTGAATATAGCAGTTTTTCTAGGATGAGTTTGTGAACTTAATTGTTAGACTTCATAAACAATGCTTTGTCTATTTTATATCTCTATATCAAGTAGGTTGTACATAGTGTCACATATTCATATTTATGCGTCCAGGGAGTATATGTTATAGATTTTTTTGTTCATTTCATAAACCCTCAAATGTTTGTAATGCCAGTCACTGTTTTGGGAGTGCTGGGAAAATAGCTGGGAATAAAAGAGTTTCTGCTTATGTTGCGGTGTAAGAAGCAGACAATAAACAGATGAAGTTATTTCAGATAATGGTAAACACTCTTAGGAAAATATCAAGCTGGATAGGAGTTGATGTACAAATGTGTGATAGTAAATTTATCAAAGAAGCTGAATGGACTCATTTAGTTTTAATTTATTGTTTTTGAATTTCTTCCGAAACATTTTATGGGGCAGGAAGCCATTCAGAGATTTAGACATATGTTTGGGGGCAAAAAGATCATGATTTATGAGAATAATTAAAGGCTTTAAAAGTTAGTTTGCTAAATGAAATTTCCTCTTTTATATGTACAGTGTTTGATTATTAGTCCTGCTTAAAAATAATTTCTGAACACTGGGAACTAACTGCCTGTTTCTATGACTTAGTCAACCCTAATCATAAAGTTTTAAACCTGTGTTTTATGACTGCTAGGACTTTATTGGTGCTCTTTTTTTTTTTTTTTTTTTCAACCTCCTGGGAGTGGAACAGATTTCCCAGCACCTCCACTGCTTATCAGAGAGGAGAGCTGTGCTGTGATGCTACTTTCTATAAGACTTGAAAGGTCGTATCTTACATAGTAACAAGGTGATCAATGGATGATATGTCTTAGCTACAACGAATGTGTATGCTTGTGATTAGAATTCATTCCAAAAAGTTGAAAGACTCTGTTTCATTGGCTTATAAATTATTTTTATGTAACCTGTTTTCCTGGAGTCTTAGTCACAAGGTTTTCTAGAGATAATGACCTAAGGAGTCCTCCCTGGTTACCTCCCCTGTTTTCCCTAAAAAGATACCTTTGGTAAACTACTTACCTGTTATATTGATGGGTTGATAGTTGTCACTTTTCAAATGGAAGTTAAGTTTCCAAGCTTCCCATAAAACTCTTAAGAAGCCTAAAATGACATCTCCTGCAAGCCAGGTCTTCCATCCATGCACCGATTAGCTGGAAGAATGGCACAGAAATGACTCTGTGGTTCCAGAGGGTCCTGGAGGTCTGCATTGCTTTGTTCTACTTCCTGAAGACACTCCCTTGCTTCAGCTTCCTTTGCTGGTCACTCATTTGAACCTGGTCTATCCTGAGTCCAATGTCCATGGGAGCTGCATTGCCAGTAACCCTCCTTGGGCAGGTCAAGGGGTGGTGGGTGGTCTTAGTTGTCTTCAGTTTTGTTTGTAACTTTTTTGACTTTCATCTTTGACACATGTTCTGCGTGTTAAGAGCATAGTCGATTTTCATCTTTGACACATGTTCTGCGTGTTAAGAGCATAGTCATGGTCACGGTGACTTGGGGAGTGGGGTTGTGTTGAATTAGAATTCTTTGATTACCAGTTTCTTTTTTTTTCTTTCTTTCTTTTTAACAACTCACAGCATGTAATCTATTACCAGTTTCTAGATTCTGATTATCTCTTTAGTTGCATAAATAATATTGAAATGTACTAAGTAGAGTTACATAAAATATATTGAATGTGAGTGGTCCTGTTGTGCAAATAAGTGTTACGACATCGTTGAAGGACAGGTCTTGCTTCAGTCAGCTCTGATGACTTTAAAGAAGAATCCAGATCTTGATGAACTTCTGAGGGCTTCCACATTGGTTTAGTAACAGCCAGAGCCTGGTTTCAAAGGGATTTTAAGGTAGAAGTGTTTGAGGTGGTTTTATCAAGCAGCTCCTGGTACATTACACAGTACACAAACAGCCAAGTCTGCAATTAATCCTTTGGCTTCATTTGGTTTACTTTAGTCTTATCAGTAACGATGCAACCAGTACAGGTCTGTTCGTAATTCCAGAAACTCACATGTTCACTTGAGGTTTACTACATACCAGATACATTTTTGGAAAGCAGAGACTGTATTGAATCTGGCGGGTAATAGGTTTCTGTGTTCACAGAGTCTGTATAATTCCAATGGAACAGACATGTGATGACCAAGCCAACAAAAGTAATTTCAGAGAGTAAGAGCCACAGAGAAAACATAGTGTAATGGTGTAGAGAAGGAACAGTTCTGGCTGGTTCTGATAAGAGTTGTGAGGAAAGGAGTCAGTGTCTGAGCAAACACCTGAATGCAGGGTGGGAAGAGAGTCTTGCCACTGTACGCTGGTGACAAGTGCTCCTAGTAGGAGCTGCAGATGCAGAGTCTCATGCTGGAAACAATTCTGGCAGGAGCTGGTACTTCTAGAGCAGCAAGGACAGAAGCAGGAGATGGAATGAAAGTAGTGGGCTATGGTCAGGTCTTAGAGGGCTTGATAGGCCATGGGGAAGTCAATTGGATGTCATTCAAAGTATGGTGGGAAGTCCCTCAAGGAGCTTAGCACATGTGCCAGGACCACCCACCACGCCTACGGTTTATACCCGAGGGATACAGAGCTCTTCAGTAGGATCTGTTTCTCCCCTGGCTTTTGATTTCAGTGGTGCCAACCAGCTGGGAACTCTTAAGGTAGGAACTAAAGCCGCCTGTGCTTGATGTTCCTCTATTCATTTCCGACGTCACCCAAACACATTCTCAAGGCACCCTGAGTCTTGACACTGTGGCATTTCACCCTAGTCCCTGAGATGCCAGTTGGCCAAACTAGGTGTTTTGGGGATGGTGACTAGAGTTTAGTTCTAGTTCTGGGGCTGTATGGAGGCTCGGCCACCCATGTGATGATAGTTGACACACTCTTTACAAGACAACCAGCTCTGGTTTCTTGAAAACACCATCTTGACTCTTCTATAAAGAATGGCTAAGGGCCTTTTTTCGTGGGGTAGAATCCTCCACAACATGCCATCTTCAGTTGGTCCATTTGTTTTGGAAACTCTGTCACCTGACGTGACCTGTTCACATGTTGGCCCTAATTGCGACTTGCACTTCTTTCAGCACTCTTTTTATCTTAAGTGGCTTTTAGGTTGTGCGATCCAAATTTAGCCCTCCTGATAACACTTGGCTGCCAGTTGACTGGCACCATGTGGAAGTCTGTACGTTTTAGGAAGTACAGTATTAGTTCATTTTAAGCCTTTAATCCTCCTGTATGCTAGACAGTAGTCTGCTCTAACACCTCCATTTCAGAGCGTTTTTTCAGTGACATTGAAAACCACATATGGCACTAATCAGGTGGAGTGAATTATCTTTGATGTCGGTTGTTTTTTATTTAAATTTGATTTTTACCCACTTTCTGGGAAATTATGTTAGTGGAATTAACTTTTAATGATGTTTTTGATTATGCCATTTGCTTTTAGGTGTTAATGCTGTGGTCATTCTTGTTTAGAGCTGCTTTGGACAGCTGGTTGTAGTGGTTTTAAGGACAGGTGAGAGTGGGTTAATGAAACCAAGTCCCACCACATGGGAATGTGGCAAGAGAAGGATCTTCGTTATCTAAGTTCTTGCAATGTAAGGTTTGATTAAGGAAGTAGAAGATGTGAAAATATTCACTAATGAGCCGACCGCTTCTGAACCTCTCCTTATTATCTTTTTATACTTACTACCAATGACTGTTCCTTCATCAATTTTATTTGATGTGAAAGTAAATGTTTTGCAAAGGAAGCAGGATTTCATTGTTAGTGACAGTGACATTGAATTTGCTAGCATCACGCGCAGTCAATGACCCGTCAGATCTATCAGAATTAGGCGAGTCAGCTGTTGAAGAAACAAGTGAAAGATAATGACCACTTTAGTACGTGATCAAGATCTTATAGGATCAAGGGAGGCTTGGAAAGATCGATAGTCTTAGAATATTTCTACAGAAATGATCCTTTTTATGATTGTTCTATGAAAACCAAACAAGCTACAAGAGAAAGAAAAATAATCAAAAACATTGAAAAGTTGATCAAACTTTGTCCATTCGAACAATTTTCCAGTAGATGCAATTAAAATGTATTTTGTCGGACATAAGGTAAGATAGCTTTTATCATGTATTTCAGTTCTGTTTTCCAACATAATATTTCAATTAAATCCATTTTACTATAAAAACATTATTTGGGTTTTGCCCCAGTAAAAATACAAATTGGGTACCCATTTTCCTCAGATTTACTTCTAAAATAGCCTTCTTCTGGTTTCTTTTATTTTTGTCTGGTGAAAACATCCCACATAATTCTTTTATGGAAGTGGCAGAAGGGAGTCATGGGAAGACCTTGCCTGCTTCTCCCCCAATTTTGTGAAATAGTGACTAGAGTTCCACATTGCTGCAAAGCTCCGAAGCCAGTTGTCAAATAGGAAAGTGGCAAAGCTTCATGGATATTTCATTCCTCAGAGCCGAGGAAAGGCCATTCGTGCTCATGGGGTTGTTTTAGAGAACTTACTGGGATAGACATTGATATTAGCCAACTTCGTAGACAATCCAGATAAACTGTCTTTTCCCCACGGGGTCCCAGTAAAAATTCTTTCTGGCCCCCACAGCTAGAGGTGGACCCGTCCTGGAGAAGGCTTCACAGAGGCCATCCTCTGAAGAAGTTTATCTGATAACAAATAGCCATTCATTAAGAGTTTACTGCTTGACAGTCAATAAAAATTTAAATGTATTCTCTTATGTGTAATTCCCATGTTAGTTTAACTGTGTATTTCCTGGGGGAGGTGAGTTTGAACAGATTTCCTTCTAATAAAAGAACATGAATCTATGAGCTGGGGGCAGTGGTGTGTGATTGTAGTCCCAGCTGCTCAGAAGGCTAAGGCAGAAGGATTGCTTGAGCCCAGGACTTTGAATTTATTTATTTGAATTTCAAGTTCATTTACTGTACAACATTGATACAAATGAATTTTGAAAATCTGATTACTAACTGACTGGCCCAAAGATGATCACATTGAGTAGGGTATGTTAATACCCTGGGATTCATTGTAGGTATTCACAATGAAGAAAAGAATAGCTTGGGCATTGCTAAAAGAGAAGTTGGATTTAAAAGTCAAAGTTTTTATGAATAGAGGACTTACATGAGATCTTTTCTGATGGAGTGTAAAGATGATTATTGTACAGATGGTTACTCTACACAGAGTAAAACTTCACGGGTGTCATAGAAACTAAAAGAGAAAGACCACAAAAAATGTTGATACCTTGGCCATTGGTGATCGAATATTTTGGATTGCTTGTGCTAGACAAGGAGATCACTATTTCTGCTTCTGTTTTGCTTTTGGAAAGCAGATGGCATCTTTAAAAAAAAAAAAATAAAAAACCATAAAATTCAAGCTCTCTGAATTGCTCATCTCATTTTCATGTTAGCATACATAGGGGGTGACCCCCAGGATCTGAGATGGGGCACGGATGGGACTTTTTGGGATTACAAACGTGGGTTGCGTTTGTAAAATTTTAATTGCGAATGTGGACAGTAGTCTTCCCAGAGAGCCTTAATGCAGGACTCTCAGAATCTTGTATAATTTCAGGACTGTAAAAACCATAACATGATATAAAAAGAACCCCCCCCCCCAAATGTAGTAATTTGAATAAAAAGAAACCAAAAATAGGATGGCATGGGAAATGTTTAGGGAATGGGGAATTAAAACTAACAAGATCACGGTGGCGCCTGTGGCTCAAAGGGGTAGGGCGCAGGTTCCATATGCCAGAGGTGGCGGGTTCAAACCCAGCCAGGGTCAAAAACTGCAAAAAAATAAAAAACACAAAAAAACTCACAAGATCCTCAGCAGTCCAGGAACCCTTAGCAAAGTGCTGTCTCTGATTCCTTTATTCCTGACACTGACAGCTTTCCATTCTTATCATGTCACTCACTTTCCCCTTTTCATCTTTCTGTTCAGAAAATTACTGTTCATCTTTTCTTATAAAAACTCTTGCGGATGATAGCACAGAATTTTCGGAAGTCAGTTTTGTTCTCTTCTGGATGATCCCAATAGTAGTATAATATTTTGAAAAAAAGTAACAAATACCCACTTACACTTTGGCAGACCCCTTGTTAGCTGTTATTTACCTGATTCCTTTCATTAGAAAGCTGCTTTGCATATGTAAGGCTGTTCCTGTGAGCTGCTTTTGTATTTTGTGCTGTTCCTTTTAGTATTCTTTTTTAATTGACAATGAACTAGATAGTTTTGCTGACTTTTGCACTTGATCAGGAGCTGCACACTGGAGCCTGTGGGCCAAATCCAGCTGCCACCTGTTTCCGTAAAGTTTTATTGGAACACCCGTTTCTTTATGTATCATCTGTGGTTGCTTTTGAGGTATAATGGAATAGTTGAGTTGTTACAATAGAGACCTTATGTGGCTCACAAAGCCCCAAATATTTACTGTCTAGCCTTATAGAGAGAGAAAAGTTTGCTGACCTCTTCGCTGGTTAAGATTCTTAGTGTGATGCAAAGGTTATGAGTGCAGATGCTTCACTGATGTGTTCCCTTGTGGTAGATAAAGCTTATATTTAGATAAAGATTTGCTTCCTTTATCTCTTTGGGGATTATTATATTCCGGTGGCATTTAGATAGGAATTCAGGAGAAGGCAGGAGCTATCATCTTTTTTTAATTGCCTGTTCAATAATACACCATGTTAAAGGACTTTCCATAGAATTATGGACACTGAATTCCAAATCAGGATGCCACTCTTGAATGGTGATAGGGCATATTTATAGTCACTAAGCAAGATTTTCAATAACTAAATTAGTGAACCAAATTCACCTCTAGGATTTTTGAGAAAATAATGATCGTCTGTTGTTGGCACAAAGGGAGACTGGGGAGCCTTCTAATTTGTATTTAGGGCTTTTATGAAGAGCAAGGGGTGATTTAAGGCTCCCACTCAGCCAGTTTTCATCCTCTTTTGTTAGCTTTGTGTAATGCCTGTGCAATCCAGGAACCAGGATTCTTGGCTAAAAACAATGAGAAACTTTAAATTTTCTGTAGTTTGTGATGGAATATAATGCCACTTGGCAACCTCTGGTTTTCTTGACCATAGGTATTGCCTTTTCATGATTTCCAGATTACAGTCATGAAACAGTTACTTAAGTTTCGAGATCCATGACTACGTCAGACAACTCATCCTTGGACAGGTTTTGGATCTGGAGAATTTCAGGTTTGTTGAGGTTATCTATAAAATCCTACTTACGTCCAAATTTTAGAAGCTGAATCAACTACCATTTGGGATTTTTTGTGGGAAGAGGAAAGCTCTTTGAAAGCTCAACTAGCTTTTATTTAGTTTAAGTTTTGATAAGAAACAAAACTGTCATTATGAGCGATTGTTGTTGACCAGAGTGGAGAAGGTGGCAGGAAAGAAATGTAGGAATGTAGAAAACTAGGAAAGTATTAGGAATATAATAGATAATTATTCCATCTAATTATTCTAGGTAATTTCCCAGCTTTTCTGAAATTAAGCTCTTAGAAACTGCCTTAGAATGACTTAGTAAACCATTCAGTCACCTGTTAAGTTTGGTATGGATGGCATAACCCCTTGGGACTTTCTCATGCACACTATGGCATAAATAGCACCCCCTATAGTTGTGCTGTTAAAACCTCAATTATGGCAGGCAGGTTTAATATGAAAACACATTCAAAGCAACAATTATGTTGTTAAGTTATCTGGAGAGTTGAATTTTATTTGTCTGCTTTGCTTACTAAAACCAATATTAAGAAACCAATAGTTAAGGATTGGAATTGCCTATGTAGTCACATTCCTACCCCGAGCTAGTTAGGTAGTGCGGCTGGATACAGTGCCCAGCTTCATCTCTAAGTTTAGCTTCACCTCATGGGCCAGCGGTGAAATCTACAAGTATTGCTTTTCATGGAAGCCGCATGGAGAACCTCAGCAATTCCTGGGCTCTGCTGAAATGCACATGTGTGACTGCTACTCTGAGGACAGAGTGATGGGGTTAGATTTCACAATGATGCTTTCACAAGAGACTGGCCTTCCAAGTCCAAGGCTCCCAGTGACAGGAAAAGACAGCAGCTTGGACTTTGGACAGCTTTGGTGGCAAGTTTTCAAGCTTTGTCTTTGCAATATCTTTTCAAAAGTGAGTTGTTTGGTGTTTGATTATATAGTAAAGAATTCAGTTAAAAGCAACAACTTCTGCCTTTCCTAGCAGGATCTGAGAATGGGCCGAAGACAGTGCTGGAGGGATTAAACGTATAGCTATGTGTCCACATGCACACAGTGGAGGTTCTTCTACGTGACCAGATTTCTACCAGCTGTGTACTAGTTTCCCTTTCATGGGGGGAGGGGTGTGTGTGTGAGGGTTTTCCTTTGACGTAGAGACATTCCAGATGGACAAGCGTGTAAATGCCAGGTTGCATTTTTGGGGGCTTACTAATGGAGCCATAGCAGATTAAGAGGAGAGAGAGAGAGAGAGAGAGAGAGAGAGAGAGAGAAAAGCATGAACTGCATGGATTTGTAGGGAACCGTGAGCCAGACACTATTAGATTTGCTATCTGTAGGATACTCTTCTGTTGACATTTTATAAAGCAATTGAGTAATTTCAACTCTCTCCAAAAAGTAGAAAGTAGATTCATAAAGCAACATTTTAGTAAAGCCACTTTTTGAATCTGAGTTTTAAGATTAATTTTTAATCTTGTCATAAGACGGAAGAGACAAACCAAAAAAACCTAAGCATAATGCAATTTTAATTTATGCACATCAATGGAAAGACTTGTTCCGCGGGTGGGTTTATTCCACACAGGACTGTTCTTTCTCCGGTAAGCCTGTGTACATGTTCTAACAGGATGGTAGGAGCAAGACACGTCACGTATTTTTATGGCTTTGCATTCTGTAGTGACTTCTAATTCTCTTGGGTTTTCTCTACTGTGAAGAAACTGCCATGTTTGAAAAAGTGAGTGTGTGGAGTTTTTCCATTCATTTTTAAAATACATTGGAAAATGTGTATCTGCTTTGATCATAAAGCTTTTCTCTGCTCACATGATCTCCATTCAGCTCTGGTGAAGAAATAAGTGTCACCACATACCAGCATTATATATATTATATGCATATTATAGGGAGTCCCCCTACAGAGTTTTGAAACGTGACTTGCTTCAGCAGCTGTTTGGTGGGTAATGAATGATTCAAGACGGTGCCGGCTGCCATGGTCCTGCTATTGTTCTCTGGAGCTGTTATCAAAACCTTCAAACATCAGGCTCAAGAACCTGCTACTTATTTGCCCTTTTATAAGTGTCCTTTTCTCTAGGTGCTATATCTTGGGATCCATTTGCTGTAAACCTCCATAAAAGTTTTCTCTGGATAAAATGTTTTGTTTTGTAGAAAGACCCTTTCTAGTCACCAATATGTCATTGTAAAAATCTAGCAACCATATCTCACATTTATATAAATAAGCTTTTGGAATTGTCTTTCAGAACCACATTGGTGCCTAATGAATGTTTCTTGCAAGTTGTGACTTTTATTTGTGCTTTGAGCCTTGCATATTCCCCTCCCCCCCCCGAAACAAGCAGTTTTGGATGCTAGGGCTTATTTTTTCATTATCCCCTAATGGGGCCTTTGGAGTCATACTCCAGGCACAAGCAGAAGTGAGTGTGTAATTTCACAGTCTCTCTTGTTCTACAATTACTGGACAAAATAATTTATAGTGTGGAATAAGCATCCTTAGTAAAGGAATTTGCAAAAATGGCTTTAAAAATAATCCCCATATCAATCTGTAAAGCCTCAAAAATTTTACTTCCTTGGACATTTTATGAGTCTTAGGTGTGTCCTTTCTGGCTAATTGTGAAGTTGTTTCCATTTGCATCTGATCATTTAACCTCATCCCTTCTCTGGCATCTTTTTTGTTTAAACCCCCTATAAACATGATATCTTTTCTGTTTTATTTCCCCATTTCTGACAGTATATAATTTAGGCATATAAAGATATCTTAAAAAATATTGTATATCATCACAGCCTGTTAGAAACCAAAAGGGGATCAAAATAGTAGTAGTTAGATTCATTATAATTATTTCTATATTATACCAAAGTAAAACATCTTAAGAAGGGCAAAATTTCTACCCAAGTCTAAATGTCACATTTATACATGCGAACTTTACATTTTCTCAGTGTAGACAAGTGTATATTGGGCAAGTATTTAGGCTAAAAGGTCATGTAACATTCTATGTATGATCTTAGAAAACAAAGGTGTTAGGTTTTCATTTGTAGTGTTTTGTGTGATTTTATAAGTATTCATCCCGTGTTTGTCATGGTAGTAGGTGAATGGTAGTGTTGGTTTTCTAGCCATGGAAGATATTGCTTTTGACTCTAGTTTTCAAGTATTATATAAAATTATTTGTGCAGTAATAAATGTTTTTATTAATGGTATTCATCCACCAATACCATGAAGGTAAAAGTAAAACAGCTTTCATACATGATTCTTGAAACATGAAAATTAGTTTGCTGGGTTCAAATTGAGTCAGTAATTAGGGGAGGAGGCTCCTTCTCCATTTTTCAATTTATTTTCTCTGTTTGTCTCTCTGCCTCTCTCATTTTCATTTCCTTCAAAAGCAGCAAGTAATTTGTTTGACATATAAATGTTATGCCAAATTGTAAATTGTTGATGCTTTCTTACCAACTACAAATTCTATTAGGAATTTGGTAGTAAGAAAACAAAGGATACTTTTTGTCTCTAGTTAATATTTAATTATCAACTTTCCTACCCTAAAACATATTTTATTTGCTTATGACTATGTATATTTTGTCTAATATTTTGTCAGAATGCCTTTGAACAGCAAAGCTCAAGGGAAAATACTTTTTGGAAAACATTTTACTGTAACGTTTTCCAAAGCATATTTTACAGGATGTCAGAGCATTTTGTGTGTGTGTTGGGTGGGGACTACATATTTTCTGATTGTAAGTTCACATGGTTTAACAATACATGAAAGCTGTAATATGAGATGAGAGATGTTAAGAGGGAGCTATTTCCTAAGTGTCTTTGGCCATGGAACTTTATTTCTCATGGAGCTTATGTTTTGTAGAACATGCTTGGGAACTGCTGGCCTGCTGGACGTCTGGGACCAGGTCAGGCAAACCCAAACCATACCAATGTCTAGTAGTGAAAGCTTCCTACTCTGCATAGTATGGGTATCCCCAAGTGTTGTATGACTCGGAGTCATTGTAATTACTTATTAATTTCAGTCCTTTATAAATAGTCAAGGATCTTCGTGCTTCTTACACATGCACTTCATCATTGAAAGCAGTGAGACATCTCTTTGGCCATATATGGCCTGTTCAGGAAAGGAGCCATTCTATCTTAAAGGAGACAGCTCTGTTCTTCCTTATAATTCTATCCCAGTTGAGGGCGAATCACCAAGTCTGACTTTCCATGGCTATTATGATACATCAAGAAGGAAAATAAAACCATCCCCTCTGCTTATCTTCTAAAGGAAAAATAGGAATCCTTTTCTTTTCTTCATCCTTGTTACACCATAGGCGTGCATTGACACTGGAGCCACTTCTTTGGAAGTCTTGACTTTGATATGTGGTTGCAGGGCTGATGTTTACATAGAATCCTGGGGATTTTGGGGGAGATGGTGATTCACCGAAGGGGGATGTTTCGCCACCTTCAAGGGAGCGTATGTTTTGATTCAGTGAGGTCAGCGATTCCAGCTTTCTCGGTAAGATGAGTTGGTGATTCACCTCACTTAGATGTGTGGGTAGAAGATAAATCCTTTCTTAATGATAGTTCAGGGTGGCCAAACCTGTTATCTGTCTGAACTTATTGGCTCTCTTATCATTGATATTAATTTGCTGCTCCTGATAGAAGTTGGCTTATACACGTGTCAGTACTATAGTGTTTTAAAACTTAGATCCTACTTAGGATGAAGTATTTTCATTCTGCAAATGGACATGCCATTTGCAGACTTTTTGCCAACCGCTTGTCTCTGAAATAGGTAACAAATTAGGATTTTAAAGATGTGACTCCCCTTTGCGTCTCTCCCACATACCCGTGTGGTGCTGGGAGAGGGACCTCCACGTTCTTAAGGAAATCTTTATATTGGATTAGTGTTTTAATGCTTGAAGATAATAAAAAAATATTTGCTGGTATGGGGCTGCCTAGTTTTCCAAGCCTGAGTACTAATAATGAATTAGGCAGTATTTCCAGGTGGCACTGGTTGAAAGGGAGAGAGTATTAAGGAAAAGGAAGGAAAAATCCATGGGAGGTGAAGGAGAAAAGGAAGAGAGAAAGAGAGAGTGCCCTCAATGACTGCCTACTTCCTTCCAGGCCTGGAGCACCCAAGTGCACCTTGAAAAAGCTTTTGGGATTATTTTGATTTGTTAAACCAGTTACTATGTAATAAGGAACATACACTCAAGCGAGATATACCATTTTAAAGATTACATATATATTTTAGATTTTTCTTTATAGACAGACTAATTAACACACTTAATTATAGCTCTCCATTTTCAGCCATTCAGATCAGTCACTGCCAGCTGGAATAATGCGCATAAACTTAGCTCTGTTTACATGTAAACCGTATAATATTTTAAAGCTCACGTCATTGTTTTTCCCCTTCTCAAAGTACAGCATGTTTTGATCTACACGGAATATTTTTTAAACGTGGATGTCAAAGAATGTAAACAATGGGGCAGAGAGATGCAGCTGTCTGCGGTTTACTTTTTAATCTTCTGTTCTTTCCTGGCTTCTAATGTCAAAGGACTTTTATTTACCTATTATAGTGTATGGCTTATGACTTTTATAAGTAAGCTCTTTCTGGTTTTTCTTTTGGCTTTCTAAATAAAGGATGGAAGAACGGAAGGAAAGTTGTCAGCTAAAAATATCCCGGTGTCTACCAGGTCTTGTGCTGGAAGCAGTGGGGAGAGAGAGGGACCTTCCTTGAGGGGGTGTCTATTTTATGGGGCCATAAATGTCACGCCTCATGCTTTACCTTTTGACTCTGTTTGTGTTTGCTTGTCAAGATCTATCAGTTACACCCAGTTTCTTGTGTCTACCACTGTCTAGACTCTTCTAGAGATGAGAGAATTTATATTTAGTGTTTTTCTGGGAGGACACATAATAAGGGTTAAATGTGTGCTTTTCTGATGGCAATCTCTTATGCAAGCTGTTTTCTAGAAGCGAAGGTATTTCTGATATCCAGGTGCCTATTATGTGAAATGTTGTTTTAGCTGATTTAGTTTAGATTTATCAGAATGGCATTTCAGCATGTAATTTCTCATTATCCTTTGTAAACACAAGGCTTACCCAGTTTCCTTTTATAAAAATAACTTTGTGTATTCCAGGGGACACTATTTAGATGAAAGGTTTGACAACACTTCCACCCATGCTTTTTATAGCATTGTCTGTAAATCCGTGGTTGCCCCTTTTCCTAGCTTTGAGCTCTTGAGTAATTTATTGACTCATCCTTTCTAGACCTCAGTTTCCTTGTGTTTAAAACAGCAATGGTAATACAATCTTAGGAGGATTAAACGAAGTAATTCGTATTAAGATCCTTAACACCTTGGCTATAGTGTTGATACAGACTCTTCATACAGACTGTATGTCTGTGAGTGGGGTTAGTTTACACACCCCACCCAAACCTCAGGAGTGTTTTACTAAAATACCCAGAGAGGGAGAAAAATGCAAGAATAACTTGAAAACAGTATCATCAATATTAAAATTGCTTCATTTTCTTGCCATGATATTTAATCTGTAGCATTAAAAGATAGGTTGAAATTTTTTAATACACACTATTATCGAAAAGAGATAACACTTTTAAAAGGTTAACAAACCTATTCCTTTAATCACTGCCAAATGTGAGGACCTCGTCACGAAACCTTCAGAGTCCTTTATCTTTGCTTTGGCTGAAATTACTTATCCTTAATCAAGTCATATGGACCTTAGCAGAGCTGTCTGAGTTTCTTAGAGACCTTTTCTCAGACAGTATGCATTCATTTATTAAATACCAATTAGGTATAAAACACTGTGATAAATCAGGTAGGGAGTTGGAGGTAAGAAACCTTAAAAGCATTTTTGTGAAGGATGTTAATCAAATGTAAGATTATTCATAGTCTCAGAAAATTACATTTCATGGCATATTTGGAGTATGGCACGATTCTACCATGTGCAGACATAATTTTACCTTTCAGCTAATGAGGTATAAAAATGCAGGTTGCAAAAGCTTCAGGTGCTTTATAACTGCCCTTTTAGTTAAGGGCAATCCATTTCAAATAATGATTCAAATAAGTTTAAAGCAAAACAGGAAGCACCTTCATACCCAGTGATAAAACAGCAGTAACTTGGCAATATTCTTTATTACAGGGTGAATGGATCACCTAGGTGTCAATGACATGATTTTTTGAGGTTCTCCTCTGCAAACTTATGTAAAACTGTAAAGAGGCAGAACTTCAATGTCAAGTCCCTTCTGTCCCTTTTCAGTTCCTCTTTCTGCCTTGTCCTTCCCTTTTGGTTTCTGGCAGCTTCCTGTTACTGAGTTGAATGAATCAATTGCCCTATAATTGCCTGGTTGTTAGATTTGTGCCTCACCATCTCATTTAATCCTCTCAATAACTTAATACTCGGGGTACTTTCATCACCATTTTACCAGGAAACTGCAGCTCAGGGAGGCTAATCAAGTGCCCGCGGTCTGTGGGCTTGGGGTCTCCTGCTGTGGGGGATGGGGCCATGGGTCCAGTGGGACTTGCCTTGTATGTGTCTGTGCTGTGGCCCTTGGTGAGAAGTGTTCTCACTGTCCCAGCTGGTTAGGAGGACAAAGTGAGCGCACCGCACTGCCCAGCGTGGTTTTGCGATTAGCTCTCCGTGGGTATCTCTGGCCAACTCGTATTTCACCGCCGTTTTCTGAAAGCTGTTAGATGCCTGTGCCGGCCTTGTTGAGCTCCTCTTGTGGACCAACACAGCCGTACATCAGGGCCAGAGCACGGGGTCAGGCCCCACGAATGAAATTGCCATCTAATAATTAAGGCCTGTCCACTGCTGCGGAACTTCACTATATAGAAAACAGAATCTTGTGATTGACTTTCTAATAAATAGGACTGAACAACATGCTGGTGGCTTGAGGCCTGTCTGCTTCCTGTAAAAACTGGGACCAGTTTGCTCCTGTCTGCTGGCCTGAATGGAAATGAGTAGCACAAAGCTAGTTCTTCTTTGATCTTTTCTAAGTGTTGGTACCTCTGAGTCATTATGGCTTTGCTGCCTTCCCCAATATTACAAAATGGGCTACTTTGGGGTCTCACTCTGCAAACATCTGTTGTTCCGGGGCTGAGCTGTTCCAAGAAAGATACTGGAGGATGAATGAATGCTCAGAAAATGGGAGCGTATCTTGATATCAGTACTTCTGATATTTCAGAGTTGCAGGTGGTGTAGGCTGTTGCAATCATGTAGTTGTTGTATCATTTGATGTTGTATCATCTCTTTTGAGATGAGACTTGAGTGGCAGTTTGGTGCAATCTCCTTAAATAGTAAAGATGTGGAGTTTGGAGTTGCAAAGTTGCCTCTGCTTTCTGCCTTGTGGTTTATTTGGTAAAGGGTGACTGCCGGCCAGGGTGCTGTGTTTCACGGTGTTGTGGGAAATGCCTGCTCACTTTTGGGTTCACAGCGTTGAGTGAAAGCACAGCGCCCTTCCTCAGTTCCTCCTGACCCTCAGGTGGCAGCGTAATCTGCCTTCACTTTAGAGAGAGATGTATTGGGTCACAGCTTCCATACCCCACTCTGCAGTTCAATGATCTTAGTCTCTGGGGCCTTCTCCTTAGCCCGAACCCTAAGCAGATATAAAGAAGAAGAAAAGTATAGAGTCTTTCAAAGACTTCTAACTATTGTCCTTTTCCCCAGCCATCCAAATCTGCTGTTCAAGAGCCCTGGAGGCAGAGGTTTCCCTCTCTTCTCCGGTTAACTCCTCTAGAATGTTTTCCATGTCTGGAAATTTTTCTTCATGTTTCTATTCAATCTATTTCTCCAAGTGAAGCCCATTTATCTTATGAGGGTGGAGGACAGGACTTAGTAGGCCTCCAGCTGAGCCTTCTTGTTTATTCTTTTACAGACCTTACATAGCACATTTCCTTTTTCCTTTTAGGTTCTTTATTCCTTTGCTCCTCAGAGTGTGGTCTCCAGACCTGCAGCATCAGTGGGGTCACTTGAGACTTGGTTAGAAATGCAGAATTTGGGGCCCCACCCCAAGCCAGAATCTGCATTTAACAAAGACGTTCACAGGGCAGCCTGAGGCATACAGGTTTGAGAAGTGCTGCTTTACTCTATGCTTTATAATTAAGCCACAGCTCTCTGTATTTCTCTCTCCTGGCTTAACCCTGGAAGCCAAAGCAGGGCCTGTCACTGTCATATGGCTTGGCTTAGTGTCGAGTAGAATGGGAATATTTTTAGCAAGTATTTATGTACTTCAAATTCCTGTTGATTTAGTACCCATGATATTAAAATATTTCAAACTAATTGATGTGTATTTTTCCTTTAGAATAAATGCATAATCTTCAAAGAATGTTTCTGGTCTTTTTCCTGCTGTTTTCCTTTTGCCTGTAGAAGTCCTCGTCTTGTAGTTGAATTATTTGGCTGCTTGGAATCTTGCTTTGCACTTACATTGAATAGCATCCTGTTTTCCCTCTTCTGTTAGGATCTTTTTGCTTTTTCTAATGAGTTGCATTATCAAGATTTTAATGACTCATGGGATGGTTAGAAAGAGTGCTGCTCTGGGAGCCAGGAAATCCCCTGGTCTCACCCCAGTGCTATGACTAATCAATTGTGAACTAGAGCAACTCATTTAACAATTCTAAATCTTAAGAATGCCACACAATCAAGGAGGTCCTCGTAATACCAGGCCTGGAATGTTTTTGGTTGTTCTGTGCATGTTAATTCAAGAACTCTGTGTATGATGGCTTGGTCCTGCAGGAGACATTGCCTGCAGAAATGAGAATGGGGTGTTTAAAACAAAAACACTGGGATAATTGTCATCCAGATGTGCGTTTTGGTTAGTCATTGTACCACCCTCCTTAACCACTGTCTCAGAACTCTCCAGTGAGAAGAAATGGACTGAGTTGAGTTTTTGTTAAGTTTTTCTTTTATTTTTTGGATCTATTCTTGGAAGAAGTGCTTGTCAACCATTAAATGGTCAAAGGCAGAGGGAGGAAGCTGCTATGGGAAGAGTCCCAGCTTATTCACTTATGACAAAGGGTTCTCAAGTCAACTTCCTATTGACTTTCCCCATCTATGTAGGAGAGATGGGAAATTATTGAGGATTTAAACCTAGACCTAAAAACATAGTCTCTAAAAAAGACCTTCCAGGAAGGTCTTTGTTTCTGCTGGAAATTCCCTTGAGAGGATCCCGAAAGAAATGATGCAGGGAAAGTCAGTGGCTGTGTTTAGGGGCCCTGTTGGATGTGGCTGCTGGTGGGGAGTGAGGAGAGTTGAGGAAGGAAGATCACGGATGGAGGAGAAGGCTTGCCCTGGACACAGCCTGGTCACTCTGCTCACCTGTTACAGAGGAAAACATGGGGACAGCAAGTGAACGGGTTGACCATTGCCCATTTGTGACATGCTTTTATGGAAAAAAACTTCAACCAAGTTTTGAGCAGAATTAAGCAGAGCTCATCCCAGGACTGTTCATAAGTGTTATTTATATGCCATTGGTGTTTGGTAGTGTGGTGAAAAGGTGTGTTTCACTTTTATTTTGAAGGCATTTTGTGGATGTCTCAGGCCACAGTCTAGGAAGAAAAGAAGCTATTGTTTACTTGGCGCACTCTGGGCCCACAGCAGCTCTTGTGGCTGTATTTAATGAGGATCTGTTGTTAGTACCATAACCTTACTGGAAAACCTCACTATTTAACTGCCTGGAAATCCATTTGTTCTTTCTGCTCATTATCTAATTTTCAGAATTTTGAACCTGTGTACTCACTGATGGTGGTTGACGTGCCTACCCAACTCACCCTCTTTCCTGTTTTCCTTCCAAGATTAAATTTAGGGAAAATAGACCAAAAAGCATCTTCTTAGGAGAATATCTTATACATAGAAACAACAATTGGAATTTTTACCTCAGTCTTGTGTTTTGACTGTTTTCTTTGGAGGGGTTGGAGGGAATAAATCATCTTCAAAGGTGGGTCTTTATCTCTAGGAAATAGTTCTGATTTAGAGTAGCCTCTTTTTTTTAATTATTTATTTTTATTGTTAAATCATAGCTGTGTACATTAGTGCAATCAAGGGTACAAGGTGCTGGTTTCATATACAATCTGAAATATTCTCATCAAACTATTCAATGTAGCCTTCATGGAATTTTCTTAGTTATTGTATGTAGACATTTGTATTCTGCCTTTAGTAAGTTTTGCCTGTACCCATTCTAAGATGCACGGTAGGTGTGGCTATTTCTGGGTACTCCATTCTATTCCTTTGGCTTATGGCTCTACCTTCAAGCCAATACCATGCTATTTTAGTTACTATAGCTTTGTAATATAATTTGAAATAAGGTAATGTGTCGTCTCTGTGGTTTTGCTTTTTGCTTAAAATTGCTTTAGTTATTTGGGCACTTTTATTGGTTTGATTGAAAGTTTAGGATTTTTTATTTCTACATCTGTGAAAAATGCTGTTAATATTTTCATGGCAATTGCATTGAATCGATAAATCACTTTGGCCAATATGAGATTTTTAACAGTATTGAGTCTTCCAATCCATGAGCATAGGGTGCTTTTTCATTTGTTTGTGCCATCCATGATTTTTTTTTTTTTTTCCAAACTATGTTTTATAGTTCTCTTTCTAGAGAATTTTCACCCTTTTGATAAAGTGTACTCCTAGTTATTTTATTTGCTTTGTGGCTATTTTAAATGGTATTATGTTCTTGATTTGACTCTCAGGTTGACTGATATTAGAATATAGAAACGCTATTGATTTGTATGCATTGATTTGTAAGCAGAGTCATTGATGAATTTATGTATCAATTCTATGAGTCCTTTAAGGCGATTTTAAGGTTTTCTGGATGTAGATTATATTGTCTACAAACAGAAATACTTTGACCTCCTCTTTCCTGATCTGGATGCTGTATATTTCTCTCTCTTGTCTGATTGTCTAATATGGCGAGAGCTTCCAGTATTATGGAAAATAGAACTAGTGATAGTAGGTACCCTTGTCTCATTCCAGTTCTTAAGGAGAAATGTTTCCCTTTTCCCTTTTCAGTATGATATTGGCTGTGGGTTTGTCATATACAGATTTTATCATTTTGAGTTACTTTCCTTCTATTCCTAGTTTGTTCTGGGTTTTTGTCATGAAATGTTGCTGAATTTTATTGAATCCTTTCTGCATCTATTGAGATGATCAGAGGTTATTTTTGTTTATGTAATAAAATTAATATTAATTGGTTTGCTATGTTGCATCATCCTTTCATCCCTGGAATGAAAGCCACTTGACCACGGTGAATTATTTTTTGTGTGTATGCTGTTAAAATTGGTTTGCTAGTATTTTTTGAGGAATTTTGCATCTATGTTCATAGGGATATTGGTCTTTTTTGTTGTCTCCTTTGCCACCTTTAGTATCAAGGAAATTCTAGCTTCATAGAAATATTTAAGGAGTATTCCTCTCTTCTTAAAATTATGGAACAATTGTAGCAGAATGGGTCCCTGTTCTTTTTTATAGATCTGGTAGAATTCTGTGGCTCTGTTTGGGACCAGATTTTTGTTTTCTTTTTTTCGGAGATTTTAAAATAGGGTTTAAATTTTGCTACTCATTACTGATCTATTCAGAATTCCTATTTATTCCTGATTCAAGTTTAGGAGGTTGTGTGTTTCCAGGAATTTATCCGTTTATTCCAGGTTTTCTAGTTTTTATGCATAGGCATTTTCATAGTGGCTTGGATGGTAGTTTGTATTTCTGTGACATCACTTATAGTATCCTTTTAAAATTCTGATTAAGTCTGTTTCTTTTCTATGCCTCATTAATCTGGCTAGGGGTCTATCAATATTGCTTATCTTTTCAAAGAACCAATTCTTTTAAATTGAAACTTATATATTTATATATTGGTTTTTATCTCACTTAATTCTGCTCTGAACTTAGTTATTTCTTTCCTTCTGTAGCTTTCAGTTTGGTTCTTCTTTTTCTAGTTCCTTAAGGTGTGACATTAGGTTAATTTGTGAGCTTTCTGTATTTTTTTGTAAGCATTAGTCTATAAATTTTTCCTGTAGTATTGCTTTTGCTGGTTCCCATATATTTTGGAAGCTTATTTTTCCTTTGTCATTCAATTCTTTTTTTTTTCTTTTTTCTATCTTGACTTTGTCAATAACCCAAGGAACATTGATGTATCAGTGTACTGTTGATATCCTGGGATGTTACATGTTGCTCCTTCTTTCCTTCTTTAGATCTTGTATGAGTTGCTTTATTAATTTGGAAGCTGCTGCTTTAGGTGCATACATATTAAGAATTGTTACATGTTCTTGCTGAGCCCTTTATCATTGTATAAGGATATCTATCTTTGTCTTTATTACCACTATTAATTTAAATTCCATTTTGTCTGATATGAGAATAGCTCACTTTTGGTTCCCATTTGGATGGAGTATTTTTTTTCCTACTCCTTTGCCATGCGTCTTTGAAAATCTCTGCAAGTTGAGTTTCTTAAAGGCAAAATATTTATTTGATTGTGTTTTTTAATCCATTCATCCAATATACTTTTTTTAAGGGCAGCATTATGTGCATATTGCTCTGGTCAACATTTTGATTGTTTTGTTCTCTCTCCTTTGTGTTGTTATTATTTTTATCTTTTGGGTGTTTGTACACTGGTGAGTATTGGTTAGTCTTTTCCCTGTATAGAACACTTTTAAACATTTCTTGTAGGGTACGTCTAGTGGGGACATATTCTCTTACCTTTGCTTGTCTGGGAGACATTATTTCTCCTTCATTTAGTTTTGGAGAATACACAGTTCTTGTTGATAGTGATTCAGTTATTCGATTTTGTAGGTTTTCCAGGTCTTCTGATTTTTCTTCTTCTCCCTTAGGAATGCCTATGATTCTTATATTTGTCCATTTTACGCAATCTCATATTTCTTGTAGACTTTGTTCCTCTTGATTCTTACTCCTTTATTTTTAACTGACTGGGTTAATTCACAAGAGTTGTCTTTAAGGTCTGAAACTTTTTCTTCTGCTAGGGCTAGTAGGTGTCCTCAAACCTTTTAAACAGGGGGAAAATTCACTGTCCCTCAGACCATTGGAGGGCTGGACTATAGTTAAAAACAAAACAAACAAACAAAAAAAAACAACTATGAACAAATTCCTATGCACACTGCACATACCTTATTTTGAAGTAAAAAACACAATGGGAACAAATACAATCAGACCGCCTCATGTGGCCCGCGGGCTGCAGTTTGAGGACCCCTGTGTATCCTTAAAACTTTCCATTGTGTTTTGTACTTCCCTAAAGTAATATTTCATTTCCAGAAGTTCTATTTATTTTTATTTTTATCTATCTCTTTAGTAAAATTTTCATTCATTTTCTAAATTATTTTTGTGGCTTATTTGAGTTATTTTTCTATTTTTTTCTTGGATCTCATTAAGCATCTTTACAATCCATAATTGAAATTCTTTAGCTGCCATTTCCGGGTTTTTTTGTTTTTGTCTTTTTTCATTTTGGTTGGTATCCATTGCTAGAGAGCTTCTGTGCTCATTTGTCAGGGTAGGTGGGGGTCAGTCTGATTCTTCACACTTTCAGAATTCTTATGTTGATTCCTATACATCTGGAGCATGTTTTATTTTTTCTGTTTGCACATTTTTTTGTTTAGATGGAACTTCCCCCTGCTCATTCTTAATAATATACCTCTAGCTTATGCTGGGTAAGAAATTTCGGCTTTGTTTATAGGTACTTTGGAGTCTCGGTTCTGGATGGATACCTTGGTTATATATATTCTTAGTGTACCAGTTTTCTCAGTTGCTAGCTATTTGTAGGCTATTGTGATTGTGATCAGATGTCCTGTCTTTTGTCAAAATAGAGAGCTAGAAGTCTTTAAAATCCTTTCTCTTTCCCCAGCCCTGTGGTATTATTAGCAGTGTGAATTACATTGGATTGCCCAGTTCAAGTAGGTGGTGTTTATGGGCAAGAGTCAGCCACATCCTATGTGATTAAATCATTAAAGTGGTAATGGGTTATGCATATTGTCCTCCAAGCCAGTAGGTGGTGCTTGCCAGAAAGAGCCAGCTTCAGGGTAGGTTTTGGGGACCTATGTCCTGCTCTAATCCACCAGGGGAAGCACTTGGATGCTCTCCAGCACCTCCTTTCTGTCTCCGCTGCAGCTGCGGTGGGTGGAGCAGTGCTGAACAGGGCTAGATCCAGTGAGACCGTCTTCAGGATCCGTGAAGGTGAGCACAGCGCTCCTGGGAGGCACCAGGGGTCTGCTCCCAGACCACTGGGAAAGCCACGGGGCGGACCAGAGCAGTCCCACCAGGCCAGAGAGTCTGCTCGTGGACAGGGGCTGTCTCTGTGCGCCTCTCTCCGTGGAAGCCCCAGTGTGGTGGGCCAACGACAGAGAAGCAGCAGCCCCTTCTGAGAGCTCAGGCTCACCTGCCACTTAGCAGCAGTGCGTGGGGGAGCAAGGGGGAGCAAGAGCTGACCCTCTTGTCCCCTTTGTCCTTTCCCCTGGAACTCCACCCTCCAGTATCACACAGTTCTTCTGGTCCCACTAGCTAGCTGTGACCACAGGTATTTTAGTAATTGTTGGGGAATGTTTGTGTGGGGATCAGTGACAAGAAAACTGAGGGCTGAGGATTAATGGGGAGGACAAAGAAACACAATGGGCAGAAAACTAGGCTGGTGTCAGCTTGGGTCTGTGGCGGGGCGCAACCCTGAGAGGGCTGGCGGCCCAATGCTGTCTCCTGCAGAAACTCCCAGGTCACTGGTGGTGGTAGATTTTGGTTCATGAGGGAGATAGGCTCTCAGTCAGTTCGGGAGCTGCAACTGGCCGGAAGCGTGAAGGGAGGAAGAACAAACCCTCCCACCTACCGCTTCCACAGGGCTCCAAATTCCTCAAGACTGAGCTCTGCTGAAATCTTGCTTTTTCTGGTTCTACTCCACAACTTCTTGGGGGAATTTCTTGAAAATTCTGGCATTTTTCCCTCAGAAATGCGCCTGGATTATGTTTTATTCATCTAAAACGTGTCCTTCATTCCGTGATGACCTGGTAACCACAGTCTCTAGTCAGCCATCTTGCCTCCCCTCCTTTACTTATTCTCAAACATGGCTTTTAGTTTAACTTTTAAACAAAAAAAAATTTATGTTGGACTATTTCTTTTGGCATTCTAGCAGGCTAAAATGTTATCTATCCTTTTGTATAAATGTCAGTGAAAAATGTCAACTTTGAACCAATGTCACCATTTTACACCTTTGTTCCTGTGTTTTGTTGGTTTGCATACAAGGTTTTCCTTATAGTTTATTTCTCCCTAAGAGGCGGCACTTTGTTAATATGGCTGTGTACAGTTTTCTGACAAGTGCTGAACCTACGCTAACAAAAAATGGTTCTTATTTATGATGTGTCAAATTACTGTTCTGAGAGTAGACCTTTTAGGTTGCATTCAGCCTTTAATTTGACTGAATTTAAATGCCATAAAATGCCTTTTAGTTGGGCCATGGCTGGCATATTATATATCTCATTTCAATGAAAAACATTCACATGCAAATACAGTTTGTTTGGAGTGAGGACAAATGCGCCTATCATGACTGATGAAGGCTTTTGATCACAGTTCTACAAACTGAAACCTTGAAAAAGAAGAGGCTATTTGGACTGGCATCTGCAATCCCATGAATTATTTAGTTCACATTATTCATAAATCTCTTTGAAGAGGAGGTTTTAGGAGGTTTTAAGGAAGAGTAGTCCTAGTTATGTTGCCAGCTTTAATGCATGCTCTGAGTGCCTACCTGCACATGAACACTTTCTTTAAATGTTAAGAATTCTATAACCTAGAAAGTGTGTTACCTGAGTACTCTAACAAGTTAATCTCATAGTTCTTAGGAAACGGAATCAGATGCCCACCCCTTTTATATTCTATCCACCAGTGGGTTTATTAGAGGGAAATGTGCAGTGAGAAGAGCATAGACAGAGCATTTGATGTAGTGCATGTAGAGAAATAGGTAAAACACACCTAAGAACACAGTTTTCTATTCCAGCTCCACAGTAGGACAAGTAAAAAGACCTCCTTCTTCCCAATACTATGATTCTTTTCTTTCCCGTGCCTTTGCACCTTACTGCTACCTGGAAAGACTTCTCTTGTTCCGGATATCCAACCAGCTTTGTTTAGCTAAGAAATTGATTTTTCTAAATCTTAATCCCACTGTTGGTGACATAGTTCTAGTATTACACTTATGTTCTGACTAAATTACTTGTTTGCATATGTGTTTACTTTCCTAGATGATAAGATTCCTGAAGATAAGGACTTACATTTAAGCATATTATTTGTTTTAGAACATCGTCATACCTGTAATTTATAGCACATGTTTAAGAAATAGCTGTACTTTATCTTGATTCAAATAACTTTCAAATTATGCTTTCCAATGGGACAATAGATATATGGATATATTCTATATTATTTCCAGTTTTTAGAATAAACTATAAATTCAAATACAATGTGAATATAAACTTTGTGTACAATTTAAATAGTATGTTTCCAATTTGAAACATTGAGAAAAGATTAATGTTTTGAACTTTGGACTCCCTATGTGGGGGTCTTCTGGCTTTCAGCAGGCATGGATATTTGACTCATGTTCAGATTTGGTTTTCAGAGAATGAGTCCGAATGCTCAAGTTTAATTTGCTCATTTGTATTTTTAAGTAATGCTTCCAGGTTTTAAAATTAATGAACAGTTGCAGTTTATGTTGCAGAATAGCTGTGTCTGCCCTTCTATTTAGAGTGCATGGTATTTGATAATCAATGCTGGAAAGGAGGTGAGACCAGATAACCTTTGCTGGTACCTTCTAACTCTGAGATTATCTGATGCTCTAAAATCATCCCAGGTGGGATTTTAGGCTTAACATGGATTCAAATGCAAACAACCTGAATAAATTTAGTTACAATTTGACTATTTAAAAGTTCTGAGAGCTAATTATATTTTTCTTTGTCTCTAAAATATATTTTACTGTAAACTGTTGAGACTGTTCAACATGTTTATTAATATGTACATGTAAAATGGTTTGCAGAATTATGAAAAATAGCATCATGACATATTTTATTCCTGAAGTTGATGTATCATTGTTATAGATAAAATTAACTAGTATATGGATGCTGAACTTCAGGAAGTGTGTTATGAGTGAAAGACCCCTGTACCTGAAATATTAGGAACTTTCTTAATCTCTCTTCTGAGTAGCTGGGTAGTACTTAGTAAATCTTTTACTGTTTCACAGGCCTCAACTTCCACATACACAATTTAGAATTAACAGCATCTGACCTCAGAGTTTCTTTGTGAATCCTTACAGAATCAGAGATACAGAAACCTTTTACAAGTACACATTTGCTTCTTTAGCTGTGAAACTTAGTAATACCAACTAATACCAACCTTACAAAATTTAGTGTTGAATGCCAGAATTCATTTTCAATTTCATTTTGTGAAGTTATTGTTTATTGTATTATATTTTCATATTTACATTTTAGATAATATTGGCATGTTTAAATATATCTTTCAAGGTGATCACAAAAAAGACATTTTTCATTGTGAAGGTGGCTATTACAACATTCAATCTCAAAGCAGAATGTACCGACTTAAAAACAAAAACAAACAGAAATGACAACCTACTATCTTTTTAAAGATTAGATATTTATTAAAATACAAACTCTTGCATATCATTATGATTATCTTTCAATTATATATACTATATATATAACCTTCTGACTATATCCAGTACTTGATATATAACATGAACATAATGATTGCGTCTAGCATTATTTTACCATCCCAAACTAGCAGCTGAATTAATAGTAGCACAGTAGAAGGCCATCTTCTTGCTTGCACTTAGTAGCAATTTGAGGTACTAGGAAAATGAGAATCCAGAATATATTTCTGTATTACTTGACTTGATCAAAAAGTATTTTGCCCTTTCTTTCAGTGGCAAATTTCATTCCCAATGGAAATCTACTATGATTTCAAACTGTCTGAATTGAATGTAAATACAAATAATGATATTGATTTTCTTGAGTGGATTATAAAATCTATTTGTTGTTTTGTATTCATAATTGTTTTCATCTAGCCTTTCTCCTAAAATATTTGCAGTGTTCTAGAGACAAGAGATAATTTATGACATTCAAAGACATTTTAACCTAATTTGCTTCCACATATGAAATAACAAAGTGGCTTGTTCAGTACATTGTAATTATGGAAAAGCTTTCATCTTTCTCTGCAGTCCCCTCTTTGATTTGTCGTCATATTCTAATAATGGATACTATTTGAAATAACTTTTTCTCAAATGCTCTTTTGGGAAGTGTTTGCGATAAACTTCCAAAAATCTTTTTTGTAAAGCTGTCATGAGAATATGCTGCAAGTACCTACATGAAACAGATTTTCTGAAACTGAGCTCTTGAGACCATTTTCCATTTTATTTCCATATGACCTCATTATTGCTACCTATTCGCATTTTACCAATTAGGTCAGAGTACGTTTGGAAGCTACTTCCTTCAAATATTTAAATAACGATATTACTCGTACTACACTCAGGGAATATTCGACTCAAATGAAAAATATGTATAGTGTATATCGTGCTAGAGTTTTTTCCCCCAATTACTATTTATGCTTAGTGACACTATATTTGACATAGAAATCTAGATCAGATTTTATTTTGTATTTTTTTATATAAGAACATGTAACTTTTAAAATAACTTATAATATTTCTTATAAAAAGCATTATGTCCCTGAAAGTGGGTTAGACTATGGTCTATTTAATCTACATTTTTTTGTATGTCTTGAGGTAGTGTTGAAACTGTCATCGTATCTCTGAGAAACTTAGTGTATTTTGCTTCTGCCTTTTGTGGATTTCAAATTGTGATGTGGTCATAGGGGATGACCTAACCGGCACTGTGTGGCAGTACAGGGCACACCTCCTGGGTGAAGCTCAACTACACCTTGGACTTTGCCTAACAAACTCAAACAATGGAACCTAATCATCTACCCTTATATTAATCTGAAATTTAAGAAAAAAAAACTGTGAAAAGAAGTATTTGAAAATATTTTTAAATGATCACATTTCCTTCACTGAATTTATGGAATCGATGAACTATAAATCGGTATCTAGATACTCCTCGAATTGGCCTGCCTCAACACAGAATTCTGTTCAGTGTGTATAATTGGTCCTGAGTACATTTAGTGTGGGTGATTTAGTTCTAAGAAATAATAACCCTGCCTAAAAGATAAGTGAGGATGAGATTGGAGAAGTAGAGGAGGGAATTTGACGTGGTGCCTGATGCACAACATTTTGGAGGTCACTTTCCTCTTTACCTTCTCACTGGGGATATCCACTAGCAGGGAAAGCCAGACAGTTCTTCATCATGTGCTTGACTTTGCCAGCTTTGCCGAAACCATTACCTTTGGTTATCCTGGGAAATATCTGAAGCCACTCTGAGGGGGATTAGATAGACTCTCTTACGTTATTCTTAATAACTTTTTACATCTGCACTGCTTTTCCAGAATTAACTCATTATCTAGTAATTAGGAAACATTGCCTCTATATTTATTCTATGACAATTTGTTTGAACATAATACACCATATCAGCACATTGTTCTCAGTTTCAAATCTCTCTCTACTTAGTTAAATCATCTCAAAAACTAAGTACTTGCTATATGTAAACATTTCATGATTTCTGTGAAATACTATTTATGTTTGTCTATTTTTATTGGACCTATTTTTGCTTCTGGCCCCCCTCCTGTCACTGTCCTATTGAAGCTGGTGCTGTAACTCCTGGATTCTGTGTATTCCCAGGTGCTACTGTCATGCTTTATAGCAATGATTCCCAATCACCAAATATAGGGATTCCAAAACTGTTATCAGTCAATGTGAGTGTTTATTTGCTCATACTTTGGTTTTTCTAGCTGAAACTATTCTCACTTACTAATACAAAGGCCTGCAACTATTCCTCCTAGAAAAAAATTAAAAGTAATACATTATCAGTGGTATAATAAAAACTGAAAACAACTGTTATAATTATATGTGTATGTGATTATGCAAAATGGTATTCTATATACATACATTTGCATACAGACAGGGAGAAAAAGCTTATGTCATGTGATTTTTTACATGTCACTTTCTGCCATGGAATATGAATTCCTGTTGGTACCTGGCATACCACTATTGGTTCTACTTGCCAATCTGAGACATTTGGTGGCACAAACAGCATTCAAGCAAACATTATAGTTGTTCGAACATTGTACCAATACTAATTATAGTCAGAAAAGTATCATTTACTTTGTATATATTTAAATGTGTGAGTTATATTTTAAAGAAATGAGTTATATTTTAAAACAAATTAGTGTGTAACAAGTTTAAGTTAGGGTAATAATTCAGTAGAAAAACTGAAATTGTTAACATGTTGGAAATAAAAGAAAATATGACAAGTCTCACTGATTTTGAGTAGTTAATCTTCCAAGGATCTGATTATAAACATTTCTCACAGCTAATAGTGTTCAGGTAATTGACAATACATTCAAAGTATGTATAGCAAATGTATCCATTAAAATTGGCCACTGTGGATCTAGGAATAACATGAAATGAGACAAATTATCAACAATATTTTTTGTTCCAGATATAGATTTGAGATATTTTTAAAATAGCTCTTGGTTTAGTAATGTAGACATAAAATATAACTTCAAAGTTTACTCACATACTCATTTACTGAGAGTCTTTTATATTTCCTTTGGGTTTCACAATAATATATGACTAATAAATCTAAGGATTTGCATTTATCTTATAATCTCTTCTAGAAGCATGAGTTGGAATCCTATTTTTGACTTTAAAACTTCTTTCCTTATGAGCCCTGAAGCACAGGTTTATAATATGTTGGATCTCTTGTCATTTAAATTGTTATTCTTTTGGGAAGTGGTGGCAATGCCATTCTCTTTCATTTTTATAATACGTACCATGTACTATAATGACAACTTTTTTCCTATATAAAAACTTTGTGTTGCATAGTATCTGCCAATGGCAAAGTTTTATTTGATCTTTTTCACTGCAGTTATATTTGGGACATGGGAAACATCAAATATATGTGAATATGAGGTCACAGATGTCAGGTATCTCTGCCTCCTTGAACTGTTTAAGTTCTAAGTTTATTGCTTCCCTTTTAAGAAAAAATTATCTATAAATTTTTGCAGAGAAGGAAGAATGGAAAACATATTTAGAAGAATCAGAAACAAAATCATATAAACTTAAAAATATACAGTATTTTGAGCGCTCTGAATAAATACTGCCAAAAATTTTGCCTGCAGTTTACTAAATGTTTTATAGATAAATAACTTATCAGAAAACACTTCTAACGGCACCAATGTTGAATAGTTAGTGAATAACTATCTTTTATAGCAATAAGTTGTATCTCTAAAACTTCCACTGCAAACCATCAAAAAGCAAAAATACATTATCTACATCTTTCACATACTGATAAAAATACATGCACATTTTGTTATGACAATAAATGTTAAAATTAAAAGCAAGAGTTAAAAGAATAGCAAAAATGTGAGTGGGTTAAATCAGTTTTGAGGTAAGATCTATCTCCTCCCTGAGAACACCCTCCTACCCTGTTTATTGTCCCTGTTCTCCGTTTTAGAAATGATGTTCAGACTCACCAATTCCTTGAAGAATTGCTTGACAGTGTTATCTCTTGCAAAAAATCAGGACAAGTGCCTAATTCAATGAAACTAATCAAACACATCAGTAACGTAATGAATTAATTGTATTTTTGCTTTTTGATGGTTTGCAGTGGAAGTTTTAGAGCTACACCTTACTGCTATAAAAGATAGGTATTCACTAACGGTTTAACATTCCTATATACATAGCTATGGTCATTCCCGTTAGTCACATGGTTTTCCTTCAAAAATTATATGCACAGGTTTTTATATAATTAATGATTACCATTTACAAATTTAAAATTATACCTAATCATTTCTGAAAAAAAGTGTGAACAACTGGAATATTGTATTTATAACTTGCTGCTTTTATTATAAAGGGAAAGAAATGATGACATATCTAACACTTTTCTCTGGTCAAAGTACCTTTAATTTCCTTCTTTTCATTTTAACTATAAACAGTTAAAATCGCATTTTAAGGTAATTTTCAGCCATTTGTGAGTGGTATGCAATGTGCAATTTACAATTGACTTATAATTGGACTGTGCTGACAATGGAAACTCTTACAAGTATGAACATGACATTTGTGACAGGACTGCTGTCATCTTGGCTTCTTTTATTTAATATGCAGAGAATTATAATTGGGCTAACAAGCCTGCTAGCCTGGCCTCTTTCCAATTATATTAACCAACCTCGTCCAGTAATACCTGCCCGAACACACACAGATACATACATAGAGCTTTTGTTTTTCTTTCTATTTTATTTTGGTACCTACCCAATAGACTAAGAATAAAATCCTCCGTCTTCAGGTAATGTTTGAGTACAGTCAATAATTTACCTCCATTCCACTGACAAATGTAAAGATGGGTTTTCTCTTCTTCATTTCCCTAATTTTTAATAAAAATAATTTTTATAAAATATTCGTTGTATCTGTTACATATTAGAAATTAATTAAGTATAATTTTCCCTAAAATTTATAATGTTTTTTGGTAATTGTGCTTTGAATTCCTGCTAAAAATTGTCAAATGATGAACTGGAGTTTGAAATAAATTTTTTCATCCCATGAACAAGTCAAATGTATTGATGTATTGTAATTTTTTTTTGAAAATGAGGCAAGTAATAGTTCGGCATAATCTCAAAATATGTTATTCAGCTGTGTGCTATCTTAAAATACAAAAGAAACCATAGGATATGAAATGATCCTTGAGAAATCTACTAAAATTTTACCAAGAAATCAAAAACTGAATTTTTAATTGAAAACAAATAGTAGGATAAAAGTTAAATAAAGTAATTGTCGTTTAAAATATCCAAGGAGTTTGTAGTGTATCAGTTTTTGGAACATTAGATTCTTTACATTTCGTTTCATTCCCCTTTTACTCTCTGTTTCCACTTACTTCTTATTTTAGAACATTGACTACACCTGCACATTTTCTTTACAAATATTTTCAGCCCTTTCGTCTGCAATATTTAAGGTCTTCATCTTTGTCAGTGGTTTTTCTGGGCAGAAATATGAAAACAATCTGGAAATCTCTCCTGCTGAAATAAATACCAGTATAGTCAGTCCATAAGGGATATGACATAAGGATGTGTGTTGCTAAATTGTTATTAGAAAAAAAAAAAAAAAAAACTACAGACAATCTGACAATTGGAAATAGTTTCATATTTCATATAAGCTACAGAAAAATAAAGCAATTATTAAAATAAATGAGTTAGCACTCTATGTTTTAACCTGGGAAATACGGGGAAAGCAGACTGCAAAAGTAATGAATATAGTAGGATCTTGTTTTGGGGGGAAAATGTGCAAAGTTTTTAAGATTACTGCTTTTTGTAAGAGCTGTGTATTTTTAAATTTTTAACATTAGTAAACTGTTAACATTGATTATCTCAGAAGTTGACATTGGGGTGAGGACATTGTTCACTTTTCTAGCTAGATCCCTTCTAAGTTTGGATATGTATCAATATTGTATTTAGAAACAAACAAGAAAGCAGATGTGTTACAATAACTAAAAGGATGCTTATGTGTTGAATGATATTTATAGATTTATGTATATTGAACAAGCCTTGAGACCCTGGGATAAATCCGACTTGGTCATGGTGTATAATTTTTTTGATGTGTCGTTGGATTCTGTTTGTTAGGATCATATTGAGTATTTTAGCATCTATATTTATTAGTGGGTCCTCCTTTCTATTACTCTCGCCACTGCTGAGGTCCAGGCCTTCTTTGTCATCGCTGCTGAAGCCTCCTAATTCATATTCCTGCTGCTACAGAAAACAGTCTTCTGCACAGCCACCAAAACTCTCTATGCTCAAACCCATAACCCAGTGAGGGGTCCTCAGGAGCTGCCTAGTGCCAGTAGTATAACAATCTCATCTTCTCAGTACAGATGTCAAGTTGCTCCATTTCCCAAATCCAACTTGCTTTTTTGCTTTTATTTCCTTGTACTTTGTTTCACGCAAATTATATCCTGGCCAGAGGAAATGACATAGAAGTCCCTGAAGGTACCCAATACTTCCACATTTTGTCTTTGCTTCAACTACTCCTATTCTTAAAGTCAAAATTCTTCTCATCCTTGAAAGTCAAGTTCAAATTCTCCTCTGTAATATTTTTCCCCCAGTTTATCAGTTAGAAATGGTTTTTCCCTCTCTTTGATAAACTGAGAGCAATTTTATTTGTGAGTCTGTCATAGACCTATCTTAATTAATGTTCATATGAGCATAAATTTCTGCACACACCCACACACACATTCCACTGTCCTTGGTTTTGAAAAACAACTGAAGGTGACAGTGGCTATTTAGCCTAATTCCAGGATTCCAGTTATTCCTTGCCAAACACTCACCAAAATTGTCATCAAATGTTTTCATTTTTTATCATGATTAAAGAATTGAGATGTGAACTCCGCCTCAGAACAAATTGAAACATAGCATATATTGCACAATTTATATTGCTGATTTTAAGAGCTGCAGCACATCTAATAATAACAAATTATTCCTGCCATCCAGAAAGCCCAGGAGGGGAAATCTGGCATACCTGTCCACTGTGTATTTTGCTCATGCTTCCTTACATTTCATCTCGATGGCCTTGTTCTGTCATATTGAGAATGTTTTATCTCTTGTCTGTCTTCTCGAACTCACAGTCCTGCTCACCAGAATGGAAATGCATAGTATTGATATTTTCCTCTGAGAAAATACTCAGAAGGGATCTCTGTCAGACAGTAGCTATGCAGGAATTATGAAGTTTAACGTGTGGGAAGGAAGGTAGTTGGACACCAAAGACAACCTTTCTTTCTTTTTCACTTTTTGGCAGCATATCACTATTTGCTTCAGTGGACTTGGAAGTGTCCATGTCATTTCTGAATAGAAACCTGCATATTTAGCCTCAGAGAATCAGTTTTCAAAAGGCAGAGGCCATCAATGGTTACACCCCCAATTAAAATATATACTTCCTTGTGTACCCGGCCTCAATAGAAAATGTAGCTTTTCTGCAGACAGATCATTTATTCTTTTATTCAGTAAAAGATTGACTATTACTCTGTAGCAGAAACTGGGCAAGTACTAGAGCTACAACAATTAGAAAGGTGGGCACAACCCTGTGTAATCTCAATGTGAATACTGATTACCACATAAACATACAGCTGGGAAGTGAAACTCGTTGTGAAGTTTCAGAAAAGTCCTTCTGAAAAAGTGACATCTCATCTAAGACATGAAGAATGTATATGAGACACCCAGAGGAGGATGGAAAATAGAATATTCTATACAAAGGGAACAGGATGGTGTAAACCTCAGATGCATGACAGTGGTGACTTAAATCACAGATATCACTGCCTCAAGGAAGTCTCTCTGTCACTCCCCCAAGTCATGGCCTGGGGGCCTCTCCTATTTATGTTCCCCTTTCTATGCTTCCATCAACCCATCTTGCATTTCAAATGCCTCCTTAACCCACTGCTCTTTCCCATTAAATAATGACATCTATGGCAGTAAGAATCATGTCTCTCTTAACCACTGCTACATCTCTTGTAGTTGGCACAGTGCTGGATATGTACTATATTGAAGTAAATGCCCTGTACACAACCCTACCGCTCACCATTCCCATGTATGCCTTCCTGGCCACCAAACATCAGCACCTGAAGTATGGGCAGAGCTGGCCTTGTGGGCAAAGAGTCTTAGGGACCAGGAAATTAATACTCCTGACAGATGCCTTAACCAAAGACTGTTAGGGTTGGTGCATAAACACTGTAGCAGCCCTCTTGCCTCTAAATGGGGAAATGCTGAGTTATATGTTCTATAGAAGACTGAAGATCCAGTGGCCCCAAGCACTAAATTGGCTGAAAATGCATTCTTCACTGGCTGCCTCCCCTCCCTTCATGTCTTGCTCTCCTACCAAAGTTCTCTGGTATTATCTCCTAAGAATCCACTCTTGACTAGATCCTTTACTCAAGGTTGATGGCTGAAGGAATCCGAGCTAAGATGGCACCCACCAAATATGTGTTGATTGACAAAGGCTGTGCCTGACTCAGCCACACACTTGCTTTATTAGGCAAAGCGTTACCTCTCTGAGCCTTCACCCTCATCCCTTCTCTCCTGGAAAGTGTCCTCACTTTCTCACCAAGTTGTTGCTTGGCTTCAGCAACAGATGGTGTATGAGAAGTCTGCTTGAGTTGTTCTGAGTTGTTGAAATGGACTGTTGCCCTGTCACATGCCCATCTGGCGCACTTGAGACATAGCAGAGTAAGAGCCAAGTGGCTGGAAGATATTTCTTGACTAACTGCCTTGACCTTAACCCACAGCCTACTCAGCTATTCCTGAAGTGAGTTTATACCCAGAGGGAAAATACAGAGCTTTTAATGAGAAGTAGTTTTCTGAAGGTCACACACAGCTCTGGGGCTTGTTCCTGCCTCCTGGTTTAAATAGTAGCTCTGGATCCTTAGAGAATGGCCACTGACCATTTCTCAGTATCTTAACATAGGGAGTCAGAATCTGGTTTATATGTGATTAAAAAAAACAAACTACACTGGATGTTTCTAGCAACTGTGACGATGACAATGATGACTATTACAATGATGATAATGATTACAGCAAGTGTCATTTATTGAGCCCCTGCTATGGGCTTGGAGCTTTGCAATACTACATTTTTTTTTTTGAGACAGAGTCTCAAGCTATCACCCTCAGTAGAGTGCTGCAGCATCACAGCTCACAGTAACCTCCAACTCTTGGGCTTAAGCTATTCTCTTACCACAGCCTCCCAAGTACCTAAGACTATAGGCACCTGCTACAATGCCAGGCTATTTTTTGGTTGCAGTTGTCTTTGTTTAGCTGGAACAGAACAGATTCGAACCTGCCAGCTTCAGTGTATGTGGCTGGTGCTGTAACCACTGTGCTATGGGCACCGAGCCACAATACTACATATTTAAACCCTCCAACCATCCTGCTATGAAGGTCATTATTATTTTCATTTTCTTTAAGTAAGAAATCTGAGGTTTGGAAAGAGAAAAGTTCTGCCCAAGGTCACATAATAGCAATTTATAGAGTCAAACTGGTATTCTAAAGCTCCTACTCTGTGTATTTCTTATTACATTTTCCCTAACAAAAATAAAGAATTCAGGTGTTCACTGAAGACAAAGATGCCACACATTTTTTTGGTCTTACCTTAAAGTAATATATTATCTTCCATAGCACCCATGCAGCAAAGGCCTATTGGACAGCCTAGACATCCACACTTAAGAATCTGTAATGAAGTATCTCAATATCCCAGATGGAGTAAGCTCAGAGAATTACAAGTAGAAAGCCAGGACTTTATTTATCCCACCTATGTTGTAATGAGAGTCTGCTGTCCTAAAGTGTGAGTAGAAACCACATGAGGATCCTGAGGTTCTTCTGCCACCTGGTAGGGAAGAGGTGCCCTGTCTCTCTGTTACAGGTGAATCATAGAAATCCTAATGAAGATTCAGAAATATTACTACCACCATGCAGAAACAAGGACTTCCCCCAACATAGTATCACTGAAAGCCTTGTGGGAAATAGCACCAAAGAACACATATTCCTTTCATCCAAGAAAGTTCACTGGAGGCCTAGTAAGAAGTCACAGTCTCCCAGTAATGGTGAAGAGCACTTCTTCTCAGATGTCAATGGAGTCCAAGTGAGGAACCAGAACTTACTTTCATATGGCACCTACAAGGTACTATTTCTTCCCCTCTTTCTCTTCTAAAGCAGCGTCAAAGAAAAGAGCCAGCTAACACAAAGTTTAAGTAATACTCAGAACATCATAACGTAACACCCAATGTCTAGGTTTCAATAAAAAAATCACTCATTATATGAAGAAATAGAAAGATCTCAAACCAAATGATAAAAACAATCAATGAACGTCAACACTGAAAAGACAGAGGTGTTAGAGCTGTCTGACAAAGATTTTTAAAGCAGTCATCATAAAAAATGCTTTAAAAAGAAATTATAAACATGCCTGAAACAAACAAAAATGTAAAAAGTCTCAACAAAGAAATAGAAATACAAAGAAGAATCAAATAAAAATTTTAGAAATGAAGAAGGCAATAACCAAGAAACCAAACAAAGTCAGTAAGTGGGCTCCAACACAGAATAGAGGAGACAGAGGAAAGTATCAGTTAACTATAAAAACAACATAAATTAAGAAATGATGGTTTAAAACTTCCTAAATTTGGCAAAAGACATAAACCTGCATGTCCAAGAAGCTTAATAAATCCCAAACAGAATAACTCCAAAGAAATCTATATAACGATCAAATTTCAGCAAGTAAAAGCCCAATAAAAATCCTGAAAAACAGGAGAGAAAAATAGCATCTTACCTACAAGGGAGCACAATTTATTTATTTATTTATTTATTTATTTATTTATTTATTTATTTATTTATTTATTTTTAGTATTAAATCACAGCTGTGTACACTAATGTGATCATGGGCACTATACACTGGTTTATAGACTGTTTGACACATTTTCATCCCACTGGTTCAGATAACCTTCTTGGCATGTTCTTACTTATTCTGTTAAGACATTTACATTCTACATTTACTAAATTTCACATGTACCCTTGTAAGATGCACGGTAGGTATATAATCCCACCAATCACCCTCCCTCTGCCCATCCTCCCCCTTCCCTTCAATCCCTTTCCCCCTTCCCCCTATTCTTAGGTTATAACTGGGTTATAGTTCTCATGTGAAAGCCAAAAATTAGTTTTATAGTAGGGCTGAGTACATTGGATACTTTTTCTTCCATTCTTCCATAGACATACTTTACTAAGTAGAATATGTTCCAGCTCCATCCATGTAAACATGAAAGAGGTAAAGTCTCCATCTTTCTTTAAGGCTGCATAATATTCCCTGGTATACATATACCACAATTTATTAATCCATTCGTGGATCGATGGGCACTTGGGCTTTTTCCATGACTTAGCAATTATGAATTGGGCTGCAATAAACATTCTGGTACAAATATCTGTGTTATAATGTAATTTTTTATCCTCTGGGTATGTACCTAGTAGAGGAATTATAGGATTGAATGGCAGAGCTATTATTAAATCTCTAAGTATTCTCCAAACATCTTTCCAAAAGGAATGTATTAATTTGCATTCCCATTAGCAGTGTAGAAGTGTTCCCTTTTCTCCACATCTCCCACCAACATCTCTGATCTAGGGATTTTGTGATATAGGCTAGTCTCACTGGAGTTAGATGATATCTCCAACTAGTTTTGATTTGCATTTCTCTGATGATTAAAGATGATGAGCATTTTTGCATATGTCTGAAGGCCGTGTGCCTGTCTTCTTCAGAGAAGTTTCTCTTCAAATCCCTTGCCCAGCCTGCGATGGGATCCCTTGTTCTTCTCTTGCTAATGCGTTTGAGTTCTCTGTGGATTCTGGTTATTAAACCTTTGTTGGAGACGTAACCTGCAAATATCTTTTCCCTTTCTCAAGGCTCTTTGCTTGCTTTAATTACTGTGTTCTTGGCTGTGTAGAAGCTTTTTAGTTTGATCAAGTCCCAGTAGTGTATTTTTGAAGCTCCTTCAATTGCACGGAGGATCCTCCTCATAAAATACTCGCCCAGACTGATTTCTTTAAGGGTTTTCCCTGCACTATCCTCTAGTATTTTTATAGTTACATGTCTTAAATTTAAAACTTTAATCCAATGAGAGTCTATCTTAGTTAATGGTGAAAAGGTGTGAGTACAGTTCTAGTCTTCTGCAGGTTGCCACCTAGTTCACCCAGCACCATTTGTTAAATAGGTTATCTTTTCCCCACTGAATGTTTTTAATTGGCTTGTCAAAAATTAAATAATGGTAAGTAGGGGGTGTGACAAATTGAGAATGGGTAGCTATAGAGTTTCTGTGTTATATTTTAATATGAGTACTAAGCACTTAAAAAAAAAAAAGAAAGAAGAGTGAAGTAATCCTGCAAACAGTAGGATACACCAATCAAATTGCAAGGAGGAAAGAAATTTGATAAATTCAAATAATAAAAGACAAAGTTTTATGTGGCTGGAACAGGTTGGAAAAGAGAAAAGTGGGTAAATTAGGAGAGGAATTCTATACATTGATCAAGTAGGAATTCAGGAACTAGAAAAAGGTGACAGATTTTTTTTTTTTTTTTTTTAATCTGTGGACTTCTAAGTATTGTTAAAGTTGTATGCAAACACGTGATGTTATAAGATGCATATTTTAAAAGAACCAGTCTGGCCTCTGTGAGGATGGATTACAGAGGCTATGACAATGTCCAGCAGCATGGAATTGATGCATTACAAAGAGAGGCCCTCCAGCCAGGTCTCATCAGTGCTGTAACAATTTGGGGGAACAAGAAATAATGTCTTTTGAAAATTATTGCACACAGCATCTTGCACTCAACAAATTATCTAAATCACTTCCTGCTACTATAGTTAAAAATAAGTATTTGAGCACAGTATATTAGGCACATAGTTTGTGCTTAAATGTGCTTATTGCCAGACTATGTGACAAATTATCTTTTTGTTGTTGCTGACAGTGGGAGACGTTGTTTTTGTTTTTGTTTTTGTTTTTTTTTTCTTTCTCTTACCTCCTCCTTCTCCTCATCTTTCTTCTTTCTTCATATGGTCATAGAAGAAAAAAATAATAAAATGGCTAAAATAAATATACCTCAAAATTAGTACTTCCAAGTTTTGGTGTAGTTGTAAAAAATTGTGAATTTATATGGTAACACTATGATTTAGCTAAATATGGTGCAACCAGATGGTCAGATTGAGGCTATGTATCTAAATAACTTAAATACAGATGTTGTGGTAGGCATCAGTATAATGTGAAGAAGATAATTACATTAGTCAGTTTGGACGGTCATAAGAAAATACCATAGACTGGAGGGTTGAAACAACAAAAAATTCTTCTTCTTCTTCTTCTTCTTCTTCTTCTTTTTTTTTTTTTAAAGTTCTGGAGGTTACAAGTTCCATACAAAGGTCTAACAGTGTTAGTTTCTGGTAAAGCTTGTCTTTATGGCTTGTAGATGGCCACCTTTCCTCATTTGACCTTTTCACCATGCATGTGTGTAGGAGAGAACTCTAATGTCCCTTCATCTATTTATAAGCACCAGCCTTATTAGATTAGCATTCTACACTTATGACTTAATTTAACCTTTATCACCCACCTTGTAGGCCTTCTTACATTGAAAGTTAGGACTTCAGCATATAAATTGGGGAGGACATAATTCAGTCCCTATTGTTCTTTCCTAGCTCCCTCAGATTCATGTCTTTATCTATGAGAAATACATCTATTCTATCAAATATCTCCAAAGGGCTTGACTCATGCCAACATCAGTTGTAACGTCAAAAGTCAAAAGTCTCATCTAAATCATCAACATTTCCCTCCAGCTGTGAACCTCTAAAAATAGACAAGTGGAGGGAGGAGGAGGGGATGGGATGGGAGGTGGGAAGTTGAATGGTAGGATCAAGGGAAGTTGAATGTTGGGATCACACCTATGGTGCATAATGCAAGGGTACATGTCAGATCTATTAGTATAGAGTATAAGTGTCTTAACACAATAATTAAGTAAATGAGATGAGGTATATACTAACCAGTGTAATGCAAATGTTCCTAATTCTATATGAAACCAGCATATTGTACCCCATAAATGCATTAATGTATACATGAAAAAAAATTCATTGTTAAGAGTCCTTAGGACTATCATACACCTCAAAAAAATATGCTTTTTCCTCAAAAAAATACAAAACTTCCAAAAACAAACAAAAAACAGAAAATACAATAATGGGACAAGTATAAAATGGGCATTCCATTTCAAAACAGAAAAACAGAAGAGAACAAAGGAGTGATGAGTCCCAAGCAAGCTCAATGCCTAGTAAGGCAAATTCCATTAGATACTAAAGCTCAAGACTAATTCTCTTTGATTTGATGCTTTGTCCTCCACACCCTCTATGATGGTAGCTTCAGTCCCCCCAAGCCTCTACAGGATGCTACTCTGAAGTCCTAGTTTCTGAAACATAAAAGAAACCAGCCTTGTCCCTTGGACCACTGGTGTCAGTGGTCACCCTGATGATCTCTGAGTTATCTTTGAGGTCACTCCTTCCTTTTCTTGAAGGTTAAAGCATGTTTGGCACTGGATATCGCTATTATTTGTGTCTAGGTTTTATAAAGTCCTTGAAGTCCAACAGCCTTCTTTCATCCCTCTCTCCTTTAGTCCTAACTGGTAGTATTTCTGCTGGTATAATCTCATGTCTATTCCTGGCATCTGGTGAGTTGGATGATTAAATTTGCAATTCACACCCAGGTTAATCTCCTTATTAAATCTTTGTTTAGTTACAACCTTAGTTTCTCTTCAGAATAAGATTTTCCATCTTTTTGCTATATGGATAGGCTGATAATTTTCCCAGTCTTCAAATTCTGGTTCTTTTTTGTTTGACAAGTCCTTCTTTAATTAATTCCTTTCCTGTCACATTTTATAATGAGCAGTCAAGAGGAATCAAGGTGCATTTTCAATGCATTGCTTTACAAATATTCTATAATAGAAATGCAATTTCATCAATCACAAGTTTTACTTTTCACAAAACATTAGAACACAATTGAGGCAAGGCTTTTGCCATTTTATAACGAGTATCACCCTCCCTCCAGTTTTCAGTAAAGCTATTTTTCATTTCCATCTGATACCTCAGCAGAATGGCCTTTGACATCCATATTTCCACTAATGTTCTATTCATGATTATTTTTGTAATCTCTAAGAAAATAAGATGATGGTGGCTTTTGGAATATCTTCTCTCTCTCTTTCTTTTTCTTTCTTCAATACTCATCAGAATCACCCTTGAAGTCTACATTAACACCTAAAACACCTCAAGACTCTTTCCATCTCTAAGTATTATCCAGTTACAAAGCACTGCCCACATTTTTAGGGATTTGGTATAGCAGCACACCACTTCTTATTGCCAAAAGGGAAACAGAACTGAGAGGGTGTACTTATCTTTAAAGAAAGTGATTTATTTCGAGGAATTGGCTTACACCATTATGGAGTCATAATAGTACCAAAATCTTCAGTTGGCAATCCAGAGACTGAGAAGAATTGATGTAGTTTTGATCCAATTCCAAAAACTTGAGAATCCACGAAGTTTCTGGTAGAAGCTTTATTATCTATGCCTAAGAAGAGCTGACGTTTTGACTTGAGTCCAAAAGCAAGAAAAGACTGCTATCTCAGCTGAAATAGGCAGGAGTTTCCTCTTATACTGGGAGTGTCAGTCTTCCTGTCTTATTCAGGTCTTCAGCTGATTGGATAAGACCCAGTCACAGTAGGGAGGACAATCTGTTACACTCAGGCTACCAATGCAAATGCTAAGCTCATTCCAAAACACCCTAACAAATGTAACCAGAATAACATTTGATCAGATATCTGGGTGCTTTGTGGTATAGTCAAATCAACACATACAGTTATCCATCACAGTAACGATTCAAGACTTTTAAAACCTTATACTTAGATCATGTTATAGACCAAAGATTTATTTTGTGGCTGATACTGCTGACACTGGGGGAAATTGCAGGTGGAGGAATGTCATCTTTATAGTTTTTTATGTTAATAGTAAAAGAAAAGAAGGAGCAAGAATATTTCTGAGAAATTTCAACTTCACATATATATGTTTACAATTGTTAATACTAATTAATTCTCCATTAAATTAAAAGAAAATAAAAGGTAAAACCATCACACACTAAAGGGTAATTGGGATCATTTTGTTCATCCTCTGTTTTATATGAAACAAATCTTCATATAAATAATTTTAGAAATAGTTCTTTTTTTTAAATAGTTACAGAAAATTTAGCTGAAATACCCCCAAAAAAACAAATAACCAAATGACCAAAAAGATAAGTTTAAGTTCTGCCTGTGAAAACTTGACAATGAAAGAGTTAGAAACTTAAACAAATTATTTCAATGCAATATACTTATTTCAACATTATAATGCAATTAGCTTTACCTTTCTCAACTCACTAACACATTTCCTTCTGCAAAGATCAGCAATGGGTTCTTATTTTTTTTTAATTTTTTAAGACTAGTCAATAGTAGAGAGAAGGTTAACTGATTGAACAGTCAACTGAGATAACTCAGTACTTTCGGACCAGGCAGAAAGAACTTACATGCTAAAAAAAAAAAAAGAAGAGGAAGAAGAATTTTCAGTTTTTATGCGATAGGATCTTTCTGTTGTATTTGACTCTGTCTTTACTCAATCCTTGTTCAACTATTTCCTTAATGTCTCCTTCAGTGTATCCTTGAGTTTTTGTTTGCATGTAAATCCTCAATATTTCCTTCTTATTTTATTTATGGGCTCCTTTTCCTCCCTCCGACTATCCGCTGGCTTGAGATTTGAACCTCCAGCATTCATAAAACTCTGAATGCTATGTCTTCAATATCTTTGTCTCTTCCATGTTTTCAAATAAAATAGCCAATATAAGAATGGTAGTGAGTAAAATTAAATTTTGTTTAAAGTTATTAAGATGTTAAAGTATTTCTTCTTAACTAGTAATGGCATGATACAAAATATAAGAATTACTAGCATCAAGTATACCATTTTAATTTTCACTTTAGCTTTTTAAGAGCCAGGGTCATGTCTTGAATTTGATGCATACCTCATTTAGTAGATGACTTGCAACATAATAAAAATTAATGCTGAGTCTAATTCTCTGGTAGGGAAATGTTAGAAAAATATGCTTTCATAGAAGTAAACCTCTCATCTTAATAAATTACCTCTGCTTGAGACCTTAATTTTGCTAAGTTATAGTCAGCCTTCTTGAGTCATGGAAGGAATAATTATGTCATGTGAACAAAAATTTACTTTCAAAATGTAACTCTGCTTTTATGAGTATACCAGAGCCAGGTATCGGATAGTGTAAGGACAGAGTCAATGTCATTCTATATGGCAAAATCCTGTGTATTTGTTTAAGAGACAAAGACAGCATACACCGAGGGTGACAAAAAAAGTATGCACATTTTAAGAAAGGAAAAACTATATGAAAATTGTAAATCTTTGACTTCTGCAATTATAATAGATACATGATGTAATATATAAGATAACAAAAGCTATTGGCATATTAAAACAGTTTTTTTTTTCTTTCCTTTTTAAAAATGTGTATAAATTTTTTTGGCATCCTTTGTATTTTTTAAGTTAAGGGATATTTTTAAAAGCCCTTAAGAAAGGAAACAGGAAATTTTATAGTTATTATGTTTTTGTCTTAATACAGACATCATTCCATATTTAGAACTAAATAAATGATTTAGAAACTCCAAGTGATTTATTTTTTTTTTTTACTGTTACCCTCTTTGTTTATTGACTAATGTTTCAAACATTACTGGATACTTTTTCGTAGACATAACTAGAGTTCAGTGTTAAATACTGTGACAAAAGGGCAGAAGCCCAGCCCTGGACCAGCTGAGCGATGGCACCCTGGAAGCCCAGCCCTGGACCAGCTGAGCGATGGCACCCTGGTAGCCCAGCCCTGGACCAGCTGAGCGATGGCACCCTGGAAGCCCAGCCCTGGACCAGCTGAGTGATGGCACCCTGGAAGCCCAGCCCTGGACCAGCTGAGTGATGGCACCCTGGAAGCCCAGCCCTGGACCAGCCTAGAGACGGCACACTGGCGGTGAGTGAGCAAGATCTCACATGCAGGTGCGTCTGTTTGGTCTGCTTAGGGCATTATGATTCCCACCATTCTTACTGGCTTCCATTTCTGCCCCTAAGCACCATGGTGTTTATAATCTCTAATCATGTTTGTTTATCCTTGAGGCTGGGCTGCAGATGAAAAGGGGAGATAGAAAGAAACGGTCGTGGAATATCTACCACTCAAATACTAACAGGAAAACACACAGAAAACTTAGGTTTGAATTAAGTAGGATTCTTTCAGGCTTTCCTGTATATTCATAGTAAGAGTAAGCCAATAGCAAAATTTTGATAGTTTGTCTAGTTTGGCTTTGGGTACTTAAGGTACTTGCATATGTAATAACACCTTATATCAGATATGTGTGCCCCCCATTGGGCTAGCTGTTTGCTATAATCCTTCTGAACTCCCAGAGCAAAATGAATTTGCTGGGTGGTATACTGATATCCCTAGAAAGAAAATAACTCAAGTTATAACAGAAGGAACACCTAAACAAATAAAAAAAAAACATCATTAACGATTTTGCAATATATACAGCTGCGTATCTTTTTATATTTTCAGTAATAACTAGAAGTTTTCTATTTCCATGTAGAAATACTATATATTTCTGAAGAATTATTTCTATGCATTTCATATTTTGTGTTGTCATGTTAACTTTTAATTCTCTAATTGTTAATGGTGTACAATAGATATATGTGTATTGAACTTAAAAAAATAGAATAATGGTAAACATTAAAATAAGAAATGAAAACAATGTAATCTAAATATTTGTGCCCTCATATTAATCTTAAATTCAAAAAATAAATAAAAATAAAATTAAAAAAAGATGGATTCTTTCTCCAATGACTTGTGTAGTACACAGATCTGAGAAAGAAGGCATGGGTTTTTCAATTGGTATATATGAAATAATGAAAATAAATGAAATTAGAGGATAGCATATTTGATTTTTGTTTTATTTTATAATGCACAATTCCTGTTCTAAATAATATTTAAAATGAACAGAGCAATACTGATGGAAGTAAAGTTACTCTGGTTAGGTGTATGTGGAATCATGCAGTATTCCAGAGTCCATGTGTAGCTTCTTTTCACAGTAAGAGAGGAGGGACCAAAAAAATAGTCTAAGGGATTCTTACATTTGAGTTTCAGAGAACTGTAGAAGAAATGGCATGGAAAGTCTGAAAATAAGAAAATGATCAGTGTAGTGGAAGGATAAACAGAAATCAGCATAGGAGGCAGTTTCAAAAGAAGGCATTTTATCAGGTAAGGATATTTAGAATAAAAAAAATTTATTTCTTCACATGAGAGAAAATTTTGTGAGAGGGGGGAAAAGTCAAGCTGCAAAGGTTCTAGGAGTAAAGGAAATTGAGATAGCAGAATTTAGGTGGTTTATTAAAGAACATGATGAAATAGCAGCTTGAAGGAAAAGGGTAGCAAAAGGAAGAGGCATTTATTGTTTGGTTTTGGCATATTTACAGCTTGGAGGAAAGAAGATGCCTGGAGAAACAAAGCTATAGAAGAAAGCAGTGGTAATGGGCATAGTGAGATCCTGGATGAGGCTTTCTTTACAGGATAAAGAAAGCAAAAAGGGTGATTTGTGTTTAGAAAAGACAGGTATCATACATCTAAGTAAGAATGCAGAGATGGATACTTTGGAGGTTAGAGGGAGTTCACATGGGGTAGCCTTAATTATCTCTGTGATACACAGAACAAGGTGTTTGTTAGAATGGCATCGTTATAGATGAGTAGACAATCAGGATAGAATAAACTAACACAGAACACATACCAAAAAGCAAATTAGTCAAGATCAAGTTAAAAAAAACTGTACTATGGCAAACATCTAGCCATTGTTATATATGTTTGTTATAAAATACAGTTTTCATGAGTGTCAACTTGAATCCTTAGCATCACTTTCCTGATAATATATTGGTAACATAGTAATAATTATCCTGATTTTGCAATCAAAGAACCCCTGTCCTAAGTTATTTCATGTACTTTGGAGTTATTTATCAATGCAAAAGTTATACTTCTATTCAGAAGAAATGATAGCACTGTACTTAAATGTTTCAAGATAAATTTTAGATCATTTTAGTCAGTAGTTAATATCTGAAATACACAATTAAAATATGACAAACACAAATTGTATTCATATATTAGCTAAGCTTTGGGAGGCCTTTCAAAAAAAATAATTTTGCAGGGTAGATACACCTGCAAAAATTGCTATAGAAATATTTGGGTTTATATGAAAACAGAGCACTTTATCTGATGTGGAGTTTTATGGTCAATAGCTTCTTGATCACTAGCTGATGATGCACAATCCAAGATCATTACTTGTTTTTAGATAATGCACTTTTAAAAGAGTAATGGTAAAATATCTTTCCATCCATAATGCTGACCATTCTGAGATCATTACTTAAAATGCTGTAAATATCAATTATTACCTCTTTTAAAAACCATAATTGTACTTCTCAAGGATAAAAATCATTATACACCTTACGATTAATTATAGTTTTGAAAATGAGCGTACTTTCATATGCAATAATGCCACTGCAGATCTATTATTAGATGTCTTATTTGTAGGGTATGTACTTTAAAAAAAAATCAAATTAGAAAAAATTTAGTTAAATTACATTATTTTTAGACAAATACAATACACACACACACATATATATATAAAGTTATTTTAAAAATCATATGTATATAAAGCATATATATATATATAAAGTTATTTTAAAAATCAATGCAAATTAAGGATTCATTCCATATTCAGATAGTGGTAGCCTCTTAGGGAGGTGAAGAGAGGCTGGATATGGCATGAGGCAGGGGCCATGGGTGGATGAACAGTTTGGTAAGATGCTGGTGCTTACTTTTGGTGTCAGTTCACAGTGTTTATGGTGGTATTTTGGGTTCCAATTTTATAAACTCATATTAGCGACTTTAATATGTCAGAGGATGTGTTAAAATAGAATGGATTGGTGCGCATAGGAGGGGCTATAGTAGAGGCTAAGAAATCCGTTAGGAGGCCCATGAACTTATTCTTAAATGGAAGAAAGGGAGGAGGGAGAGAAATGAGTCAAAAATGGCTCCTATGTTTCTCATTTCCTCAACAAAAGGAAGGAGCTGACGTGTTCCTAAAATGAAGGTTAAAGGAGTTCTGGGGAAGGCAGAGTGTTCAGTTATGAACATTTTGACCTTGAGATTCCATAGAGATATCTTAGAATAACCATTGGGGCTTAGAAATCTGTCCATCATCCAGATAGATACACATAACATATCTGAGACCATAGGAACGAATGCCAGAGGACCAGCGAGAAAGCAGGGAGAAAAAGTAGAGGAGAGAACTTCAGTTTTAGAAATACTTTGAAAAGCCGAATTTCAAACAGAGACTAAAAACAGCCATTTTAAATGTTAGGAATAATAATCCAGAGGGGATAGTGTCACACATTTCAAGGGAAAATATTATCATAAGAAAAAGGAAAGAGTTATCTTCTTTGATTGCTCTTGATAAATATAATAATGTGACAACTTTTGTGCAATTTTTCAATAACGAAATAATTAGAAATCACAATTTAAGCAGCTTGATTAGTGCAAAAGGAACAGACTCTAGATGGAATAAGACAAAGAATGAATAGGAAATAAGAGCATGAAAACTGTGCTGTAGAAGTGTTTGGAGAAATAGGACCGCAACTGGAATTTTGTTTTTATTGTGATTTTTGCCATTGTAACAGCAAAAATTCTAAATATGTAATAGTAATGATAACCCCAAATGAAAAAAATAGATTGAAGATTTCTAAAAGGGATAGGTAATAGCTGCTTTCCTGAGAAGGAAATAGGGGATGGGACACAAATTTTATTAACCTTTGAAAGAAATTAAAAAAAAAAAAAAAAAAAAAAAACCTTTGAAAGAAAAAAGAAAAAAAAAGTAAAAACTAAAAGGATAGAGTTTATGTGAATGTGATGGCAGGTTAGTAGCCTGGAAGCAAAGTTTATCATTTTTGAGATGCTATCTTTTCAAAGAAGAAAAAGGTAAGATACATTGTTGAGAGGGAGGGAGAAAACAAAGTGCAGAACTGTCGAATCAGTAGGGAAGGGACTGCTGACAAAGCAGAAGAATAGGCTAAATACAGAGCCTGTTGTAACCTCATCACTCTTCCCAAAGCAATTTCAGAGTTTTGCGATTATTTCTAGTTATCTGGCTTTAACTCTTCTCCAGGAATCTCAATATACTATCAAAAATAACCCCACAATACACTCTTCTTCCCCTTCTGCCAATTTCTGTTAATAGTGTCATCACCACCCAAATCACTCAAGTTCCAAATAGTAGAAACATTGACATCTTCATTTACTAACAAGTAGCCAATCGCCAAGTATAAATTATATTAGGTCATTTCAAAAGTTTTGTCCGTTTTTATGAGTCTACTTTAAACTGTAATATCTCAGTGAATATTTATTCAATTTAATCAAAATAAGCGTCATTTGAATCAGTGCACTTTTGCCAACATAACACAAGTCGATTAGTTCTGTCGGCATAAAAATTGGGTGCTCGGGATTCGATGAAGTCAACGAAGGCCGTTTTTGCTAGGTCCTGATTGGCAAAGGTTCTACCGGTTAGAAAGTTATCGAAGTGCTTGAAAAGATGGTAGTCGGTTGGCGAGAGGTCTGGGGAGTATGGTGGGTGGGGCAGAACTTCGACACTCAATTCCTTTAATTTTCAGACGGTGATTTGTGAGACACGCGGCTGGGCGTTGTCGTGGACCAGGATCGGACCTCTTCTGTTGATCAGTGCTGGCTGCTGCTGAAGCAGTTTTCGGTACATTTCGTCGATTTCCTCACAATAGGACTCTCTGTGATGGTTTGGCCTGGTTGCAGAAAGTTATAGTGAATCACACCAGCCACTGACCACCATACAGTAACCATGATCTTTTTTTGGTGGGGTTTCGCCTTTGGGAAGTGCCTGGGTGGCTCATCGGTGTCCAACCACTGT
>CAUYPK010096191.1:0-47493 GCA_963574355.1 Loris lydekkerianus | reverse complement strand
GGTGTCGCTACACAGCTCTTATGGAGGTCTGGGCAGCACCAAGCCCAGGAGTTTGAGGTTGTTATGAGCTGTGACGTCAGGGCACTCTACCCAAGGCAGCAGCCCAAGGCTCCAGTGTGCCAAAACCGTCTCACTCTGCCCCTAAGGATTAGGGCTGTGAGGCAGTTCAGTCCCCACCTTTAAGCTGCTCAGTCACTAGATTACTTTGTCCTGCCCGTTCCTTGCTCTGGGACCCTGAGGGCGGAGCTTGCCGGAGCAGTTTTTCCACACAATGTCTTTCACTGAGCCCAGACAATGCCCAAAGTTCTCCACACTTTTTTGAAAAAGTTCAAACTCTCCCCAAGGCAGCTCAACTGAGCGCCAAGTCCAAGAACACCAAAAAAGTTCACAGGTAAGGCCTTTCCAGTTTGCAGTCTCACCACTGCTTGCACTCACGGTGTCCAGTGTGATTAGGTCAATCAAACACATGCAGCCACTAGCCAGTTTTCCACTGTTTTTGTCCTCCTCCTGAGGTCCAGAAGTCTCTTGCTGGCTCTCTGTATCCTCAAAGGAATGATCATAGGCAGATCCCACCAGCCAGAGATGTCTGGAATCTTGTCTCCCCAGACTCACCGTGCCCACTTGCAGTGAAGCTGTTACTCAGCTGCCATCTTTAATCCAATCTAGTACAAGAGTCTTTATAATAAAAGAGTTTTTTTTTTTCCTTCTGGATAGATGCCCAGTAATGAGATTGCAGGATCAAGTGGGAGGTCTAGGTTGAGTTCTTTGAGGTTTCTTCATACTTCCTTCCAGAAAGGTTGTATTATTTTGTAATCCCACCAGCAGTGTAAAAGTATTCCTTTCTCTCCACATCCACGCCAGGGATCTACAGTTTTGATATTTTGTGATATGGGCCATTCTCGCAGGGGTTGGATGATATCTCAGGGTGGTTTTAATTTGCATTTCTCTATTAGAGATGATGAGCATTTTTTCATATGTTTGCTAGCCATTCGTCTGTCTTCTGTAGAGAAGGTTCTGTTCATCTCTCTTACCCATTGGTGTATGCGATTGTTGGCTTTTTTCATGTGGATTAATTTAAGTTCTCTATAAATCCTAGTTATTAAGCTTTTGTCTGATTCAAAATATGCAAATATCCTTTCCCATTGGGAAGGTTGTCTATTTGCTTTGGTTGTTGTCTCCTTAGCTATACAGAAACTTTTCAGTTTAATTAAATCCCATTTGTTTATTTTTGTTGTTGTTGCAATTGTGTTTTACTTTTTAGTGTTATGAATTTATGGCAAACAATGCAGTTTGTGGCTTTTAAATTTCTTTCTAAAAATATTTGAAACATAATTTTTTATGTTAGAAATCCTATACTTGAAAGAAAACTCATTTATCAGGGGCTTTATGACATAAAGTCAAAACAAACATGGAACATGTACAAACATTTGTGTGTTTTGTCTAAATAACTTGCTACCAAATATTTTTTCTTTATCCTTATAGAAGTCCTTTCCTATTAGTGTCTCCTTTCATTTCTGTTAAAATGCCATTACTTTTGAAAATCAGATAATGTGTTGTTGTTTAGGGATTAGTTAATTGTGCCAACATTTTTCAAAGTTTTATATGATTTAAATATTAAAAGAAATTATAGTAGTATTATTTTGATTAGTTTGAATGTTTTCAGGTCTTGAAATGAATCTTGAACTGATACAAAAAAAGAGGAAATAATGCATTCTAGATGGGCAGATATAAGATAAACCAAGAATAACAAAATGTTAATGATGGAATCTCGGTGCATGTATATGTATTTACACTAAAAAGTTATTTTTCACTGTATATTTGAAATTTTTATTGATCAAATGTTGGTGGGGGGAATGATCATCTTTGGGAGTCAAACACACTAGATAAGCCACTGGGTTTGAAAGTTGATGGCAATTAAAACTGGGGTATAAGCTAGACAAGCTTGTAAGAAGCTTGGTGAATGTGCATGGATTGGTCTTCTTGTTGCTTTTACTGGTATGGGCATTCTGGTATAAAGTCTCTTTAATCCCAGAACATACAGTCAAAGACCATCATAATGGTTACATATATGTCGGGATTTCCTATCATAAGCCACTTGAAAGACAGGAGAGGAATTTCCCAGGAGCAAAGGCCTTTGTGCTGAGGTAAGCCAGCTAAGTGTCTGTGAGCTGGCCAGGGAGCAGATGGTGTGCAATGACCTGGATCAAAGAAGCAATATCTGTCCACTTTCAGCAGTGATCAGTGGAAGCACATACATAACTAACACCTGAATTCAACACACAGAAACACTGTGAATGTTTCACCCTTCTATGCCAGTGCTGAGACCAGTGCATCATGAAGACCTAGAGATAAGTTTGAGCTAATCTAATATGAACAAGGTTTTCCTGGCATAGAAGCCACTTGGCAGTGGGAGGTGACGCCTTCATCTTTGCTTAATCAAAAGAAAGTCTAGCTTTTCAGCACCTGGAATGTGCATTTCTGCTATTTAAAGCCCACTTCTCTCTGTTATGATAGACAGCCACGTGCAAAGTTTCCATCTGATCACTGGTCTCCACTGAGCTCTCTGCAGAGAAGGAGTAAATCCTGAGGAATCCCAAGGCTGCACAGATTCCTGGGCAGGCAGCCAGCCATTTAACACTGTCATGCTTAGTGCCCTATAATAAACTAACATGACAGTGATCCTGGCTTCCATTTCCCTGCTGACTCACAGGGAGCACGATCCTAATCTTTTGGGTTTCAGCTTATGGATCATTTTAAGAAGTGAAATTGCAGCGTGGACTGCTATAATATCCCTTGAACTCACTTTCCTCCTCTAGGCTCTCCCCTCATACTAAACTGACTCATGAGCACATCACTGCTAAATAAATCTTCCTAAAAAGACTCTGACATCATCATTTGCATCCTTGACAAACAGCAGCCTTTCTGTTCAGTCCCCCTATCTTGGCGCAAGGTTTTTCTCAGTAATGCAGAAGACTGCCTTCCTGACTGTGACCTCCTGGCACATACACTTATCCTGCATTGTCAAATTATACATTTTCAATCTTCAATCTTTAGTCCTCCATGTATCCATTCGTTCATTTGCTCAACATTTATTAACGCCTACTACGTGACAGATGTGAAATGTTTTTTAAAATGAACAAAAAGCTCTCAATGGAGGGGGAAGACATGAACACAGCTGATTATAACATTATGCAATAAATACTACCACAGAGATGTAAACAAAAGCCCTAGAACTGAAGAGGAGGCTGATATTAACAGCCCTCTCCAAGAATCTCACACCATTCAAACCCTCACCACCTCCTCACCCTGCTTACAGCTTTCCTTCATGCTTTTGCACCCCAGCCTGCAACACTCTTTTTCCTCCTTACCGCAAACCTTATGGTACAAAGCAGTTCTTGAGACTCTAAAAAACATTAGGATAACTCACCAAGCACTGCTTCATAGCATCTCTGACATTCTCTTCTTGGTTGTTTAGCTTGTCCTGTGTATATCCTAACCTCAACTAGACTCTAAGCTCGAGTCAACTAGACTACAAGCTCCCTGTATTATCCCATTCAGTGTATCAAGAATAGCCTTGGACAGGGGTCCTAGAGTGATATAGCCCCTTTCAGGGATTAGTTTGGTCTGGGATTTGGTTTCATCTAATTGATAAGCTAACAGGTTAGTTTGTTATTATTTCATAAATCATACCTGGAAACTATATGATATCCATGGCCCAGCAAGCAGCATGAGTATCGATGGGCTCCCATTTGCACTTAAGTCTCCTGGTCCAGATGGACGCCTCATGTGCAGTGGGTGTACATCACATTTGAAGAATGCCACTGCTTTTACAGCAAACAATAAGTAAACCTCCTCATAGTCTGAGATGGAGAGATCACCTCTTCCTTAAGGTTAGTATCAGGAGATACTACCCTGAAAAGCAGCCAAGATGGAGAGCACTCAAGTCCTCCAATTCTTGGCATATACCATGTTATTAGTTTCCATGGGCTGCCACAAATTGGGGGGATTTAAAACAGCAGAATTTTATTGTCTCACTGTTCTTGAGGGTAGAAGTCCAACAAGGTGTTGGCAGGAGCATAGGGCCCTGAAACCTGTGAAGTAGAAACTTTCCTTCCATCTTCCTAGCTCCTGGTGGTTTGCCAGCAGTCCTTGGTGCTCCCTGGCCTGCAGCTGCAGGACTCAGTCTCTGCCTCCATCACCACCGGCGTTTTCCTCTTGCAGGGCTCTATGTCTCTTCTCTAATAAGGACAGCAGCCGGGTTGGATTAGGGATCACTTTACTCTAGCGTGACATCATCTATACCAATTATATTTGGAAAGACTCCCATAGCAAAATAAGGACTTCAACATATCTTTTGTGGGAGACTAATTAAATCCATAACACCCAGGAAGGCCTTGTAGGGATCTGATAGACTGACAGACCCTCGAAGGATTGTCTTCCTCAACAGAATAAACTTGCTTCTAATAGGTTGCACTGAAAAAAATCCTAGACCCTGGTCATATTCTGGGATAGCTGCAGGTGGTACTTTTACGATTTTACCCTCCTATTACCCTGAAACCCCACCTACTCTTCTGCCTCTCCTTGTGGGAGGGGAGGAGGAAGGATGGCACAGTATGACTCGGCCATGGACTGGAAGGATCCATTACTACATCATATACAGTCAGCCACATGAATCCCAAGGGGTGAATGCTCGGACAAGATTGTCCTGTTATTAAACTAGACTAGTAATAGAGAAATGAGGTAGAGATAGACAGCCGATGTGTCATTTCTTTCTGGTTGAATGGACCAATGAAAAAGATCTCTTTTCCCTTTTTAATTGCCTGGTGTAAAAACGCAGTGTTAAAAAATGGCTGGGCTGGGGGATGCCCCGGTGAGCTAGTCCAGAAGCCATTCTACTTCACATACCTACCCAGACAAGCCCTAAGAGACCCAGATTGGCCCAAGGTGGAAAACAGCACTCTCACAGAAAGTTGTCATGGTACTGAGCCAGCATAGCATCTGGCTCACGGCAGGAGCCGAAACTGATTTATGTTTGATGAAGGAATGAATCTGCTGTACTAAAAAATATTGACTTTGGAAATTATGCAAAGGTCGCAAGATTAGGTAGGATATATTTTTTAAAAGCAACTTTAAAAATCAGATTAATCAGAATGTCAGGATAAGATTGGGAAATCGTAGAACGATGGAAAATGAGAACAATTATGATAGAAACAAATAATTCAAAATGAACTTGGCAGTGAAAGGTAAGGAGAAAAAATGAGGAATAAAAATAAGCAGAGGAAAAACAAAGGAACAGGAACAATGAAATAATTTTAAATGTGTGTGGTTTAAATTGGTCTAGAGATCGTCTCATTTCTTAGCAGGTAACAGTCAATTCCTGCCCTGCCCAGCAGAGCTTCTCTACCAAATTCATCTCAGTCATTTGTTCAATGTTCCCGGATTCTCTGATGTTTAACACCTTGGCATGCCAGCTCTTCCATAGACTATGTGCAGAGTGTGGAATCTGAAATAACACTACTCAATTGTTTGCTCCCCCAGTAAGAGGCACCAATGACCTTGATATAATTCAATAGGGGCAAACAAGAGAAATGCCTAAGTATTTGTTCTGGCAATTTCTATCAAAAGCTCAAGTGCTTGGCAGCATAACTAAAATCCAAATAAAAATAATAGTGATGTAGTAAAATAGAAATCCTACCCTACCCCCACCAAACAATTATTTCAGAATTGAATTAGACCTTTCCTATTAAAAATGGTTTTGGCTTTTCAACATTTCCTACGCTAATGAGAAGTTATATAGTGCTGGAGCATTTTAATTTGTTTTTTGTTTTTTTTTTTTTTCCAATTTGCAACCATAGGTTCAGTTTTGTTCTAGCCAACATATACAATGTCTGTGTGTGGTTTGTGGAACATTAGCTACTAAATTGTTTGTTTTTTTATTTCCATTGACCTCTCTATTTGATTGAGTTTACTGCAGGGCATCTGAGGTAGGTCTTTTTTTGCTAGAGGGTCTGTCACAATGTTATTAATGTCATTTGAAAATTCTAAAATACAGATAGTTAAGTGCCTGGGCCTACCAACAGAATTCAGGATCCTTCAGTGGAATTTTACAGCTTCCCCAGTGGGCTAAGTGCATTTGACTTCCTGAGGGTGTGTGCTAGCATCTTCTCACTTTCTCTTCAAGCATAAAGGGCATATGAGTGGATGTCTCTGCTAAGTGATCACTCAGTGCATCAATTTACTCCAACGGACCAGAAGAGTTTTATCTTAAATGGTATTTTTGCACTTCTTTCATAAGTTAAATTTTACTAGAACTCCTTGATAGCATCTCCCACAGTTAGTTACCTGAGCTGCCAAATTCCCTGATCAGAGATACAGGCTCTTCAGACTCACCAATAAAATTCCTCGGTGTTTTAGCAAACCAGTGGAGGATGGAATCTGTCCACAGGGCTCAGATCAGATGGTGAGAGCTGTTTTTCTCCACAGTAATTCAAAATTATGAGGCATGACAGTACAAGTAGGGGGCTTTGCTTCTTGACTCTTCTCATGATTAACCTACATTAGCAAAGAGGGTCTCTGTTCTTTATAATACTCTGAGGGTATCATGGAGCCCAACATAGAGCAAGTGCCCTATAAATCTTGGCTGATATATTAATTAAACATTAATTAGTAACATCTATGGATTACTATGAAGTAATGAACACAACATTGCCAGAGACGTAGTTTTACCATCCTTATTCCTTTCACTACAGAGGGGGTTTGTTCTCAATATTAAATTTTGTGCCCCAGGGGAGTGCCTCACTCATCTTTACCCTGATTCTGGACCTAATTAAAAGGTTTCAAAGGAAAAAAATTTGCATTACATCTGCATAGCTTTGTGAGAATAATTCCAATCAAGAATCTTATGTTAAACTTTCAAGTGGGCCAGGCCTGGTAGTTCATGCCTATAATCCTAGCACTCTAGGAGGCCAAGGCGGAAGGATCCCTTGAGCTCATTAGTTCAAGATCAGTCTGAGCAGGAGTAAGACCCTGTCTCTACTAAAAATAGAAAAAAATAGCCGGGTGTTGTGTCAGGCACCTGTAGTCTCAGCTACTCAGGACACTGAGGCAGAAGGATCACTTGAACCCAGGATTACTGTGAATTAGGCTGATGCCATGGCGATCTGGCCTGGGCATAGAGTAAGACTCTGTCTCAAAAAACAAACAAAAGAAATTAACCAAACAAAAATACTTTCAAATATATTAATAAAGCTAGCGACCTTGAATATTGGTTATTTGTAAACACAAAGGTGCTCTGAACTCAGGAAAAAAGAAAATACATTTTTTGAGCTAGGTCCAGAGTACACATATCTGCACTTTCCTGAATTGCAGACAGGCGAGCTCTTCATTGTGCATTCCTAAAGGGAGAGATGAAATGCTATTTGCCTGTGTATCCCCCAGAGCCCACACTGTGTCTAGATGTAGAAGGCACCATTCCATAGTGGAATTCATAAGGCTTTGACATCATAGTGTTTAGAGTTCAAATCTCAGTTTTCCTCTTACTGGGTGTGGGACTTTGGACAATCCTTTAACCTCTCTAATCCCCACTTCCCTTTTCTGGAAACCCGTATACACGTAAGGAGAGTACTTATGTTTAATGTTATAAGCCTTAAAGGGGATGGATTATATAGAGTTCCTGACAGTTAGTATGTGCTAAATAAATATCTATTACAGTTTGAACATATGTGTCCCTCTAAAATTCAGATGGTGAAACTTAAAGCCCAAGATGATGATATTAAGAGGTGCAATCTTTGGGAGGTGATTAAGCCATAAGGGTTCTCCTCATGAATGAGATTAAGGCCCTTATTAAAGAGGCTGCAGAAGCTGCCGAGAACTTCCATTTCTTCTTCCTCGTGAGGACATGTCAGATCATCCCCTCTGTAGGACACAGCAGCAAGGTGCCATCCTGGACACAGAGAACAAGACCTTGCCAGACACTACATCTGCTGCTGCCTTGCTCTTGGACTTTCTAGCCTCCAGAACTCTGAGAAATAAATTTCTATTATTTATAAGATACCCAGTCTATGGAATTTGCTATAGCAGCACAAATAGGCTAAGACAATATTCCTTCAGTGAAGTTCCCGGAGGTCATTATTTTTCTTTTTAATTTGTTCTGAAATGGGATTTTTGTTCAGGCAAAGTTTTTCCTTAATGTACATGAGCTAAGCTCATCCCATCATAAGACTGATGTAATGCTTTCCCAAATAATTATTGATCCAAAGGTGTGGAACCAAATGGATCTTTAACTTTATCTCACAGAAGGCCATTCAATGTCTGTTTCAATAAAATAAAGGTCAATAGGACAGTATTTGTGCTAAAATCATCTGATCCATAGTGAGATTTATCCTTGCCCTTCAAGATAGCTTTACCTTCTCAGCTCAGGGCTATAAAAGCCAACTTATTTATTTTGAGAATATATTATAGACTCACAGCCACATCAGATCTTTGATTTTTCTCAATGATAAATCAATTAATCATGTTTCACTTTAGCTTTTTTACCTAAGACATTTGAAGTGAATTCTGGAAACAATCATTTCTGTTCTAGTGCCATAATTTTCAATAATTTTTACAAGCTAACCTGTCTTTAGCAACCCGGTTTACTTCATAAAGTCATTAACAAGCATGAATTACTCAAAGATTTAATATGCTCTGTGGAAGAAATGAAAAATGCTGTGATTCATGGCAAGGTACCCCACCACACATCTGCAGCTGCCCAGGAAGGGCACCAAGTCCCACTCGTGTCCTAATATGCAGATGGTGTCCTTCATAATATTCACATTAAAAAGATGATAATGCGAATGAGTATTTAGGGGAAAAGCCACATACATATACTTTGCAGATGAGACTATAAATTGGTGGGTAGTGTGGATGGTAATTTGACAATATCAATAAAAAATGGTTATTTAGCACCTAGGAAATTATCCTAAGGCAATTATTGCAAAGATGTATCTTACAGCATTGATTTAATGATAAAATTTGAAAACATCCTAAAATTCAACAATAAAGGATTAATGAGATAAAAGATGATACATCCATCCAATGGATTTTCAATGAAAAATTGTTTAGTCATTTTCTTGTAGAAGAACTTGTCTGTAGAAACGACCAGCTTCCACTTCTGATCTTGTTGGACACTCCCATGAATCACACCCTCCTATTTCCTAAGAAGATATTTTCCCTTCCCTCTTTTACAAAGCTTTAACAGTGGACAGATTATAGCTAAGAGAAAATAATTTACTACAAATGGATCATAAAGATGTACATATTCTAAACATGTAATGCTGATTAAATATGCATTTTAATATGCTAGGATAAAATGCACTAACTGTACAGAGTGGTCAGTGGTTATCCTGGATGATGGAATTAAAGAGGTTTTTCACATTCCCTGAATTGTTTGAATATTTTACAAAGTTTTATCAAGGGAAAATATCTATTTTGAAATTTTGAAAAGGAAAAATTATCCTGCTGGCCCATTGCACAAACACCTTGAAGATAGAGTGATAAGAAATAAATTAAGCATGCTAAATATTAATTAAGATCTGTGTTATTAATGAAGCAGTAGCAAGGTAATAAAGCAGGTACAAACTAACATCTGGAATCACTGTGTCTTTCCAAGGAGCATTGCCTCAGAGACCATAATTATGGATTATCTCACAGATGCTCATTGCAACACAAGGCAATTTTGACTCAGTCATATGTGGAAGAAAGGAGTAATATTTTAAAATATGCAATTATCTTACTTTTGTTTTTTGGGTCCACATGTTGGCAAATAATTGTTCTGATATAAAATTCCCATTGCTCCAATTTATAGCACATTAACATTACATGGAGAAAAATTGGGCACCAGAGGCCCAGAAGATGCCTACTCAATTTGCCCCATACCCAGTGGCTTTAAGGGCACAGATAGTATATTGCTAAGGAGATGAAGGGTTGGTTATTTTATTCTAAATTCTGAGTAATGGTTATTCGGAATTTATTCTCCTTCAATTCCCCCACATGCAGTTAGAAAAAACGCATGGCCTGCTAAGTAGGTCTGTAATTTAAGAAAGAAAAAAGGTTAGGCTAAAAAAAAAATGGACGTTATACTTCAAATTCAACCAAACTATTAGATTATTTTTATGCAGCTAAAATGTGTAAATAAACTGTTAAGAATTGGCAACCAGCACTTGAAGTGATTTTTTTTTTTTTTTTATTGTTGGGGACTCATTGAGGGTACAATAAGCCAGGTTATACTGATTGCATTTGTTAGGCAAAGTCCCTCTTGCAATCGTGCCCTGCCCCCAAAAGGTGTGGCACACACTAAGGCCCCACCCCTTCCCTCCTTCCCTCTCTCTCCTCTTCCCTTCCCCACCCTTCCCTCCTTCTTTCTCTCTCTGCTCTCCCCTTCTCCCACCGTGATCTTAATTGTCACTAATTGTCCTCATACCAAAATCAAGGATTTTGGATTTGAAGTGATTTTTAAACAATGCTTAGGTGCAGAGACACTTACCTTCCTCATGGTCTTTAGCATGTTCATTATATGCAGAGCTGAAGGGCATGACCATGTGAAACCATGACCAAGCCCATGTGAAGGATGATCTGGGATCTAGGCCATTGAAGAAGTCAATCCTGGTCTGTTTAAATTTGGAAAATTTGCCTTCAAATTGTCCAAGGGAGCTAGGGTTACACAGTACTCACAAGAATGATGTGCTCATTTCTGCCAATTATGCTGCCATAATTCAACATTTCATCTTTGTGCTTTATAATTCCCATAGCAGTGAAAGGTTCATAGACAGCAGAATTACTTCAATTTCAATAACTGATTAAATTATAAGTTTTGCTAATTTGAGGATATGGCAATTAAACTTACTATCAACAATAGTGCTGCAATCTACTATGCCATTAAAGCGTTCTGTAAATTGTAGCTAAATGGCAGAATGCTTGCAATAAAAAACAAGACATTATGAAAAGTACATTTTTTATTTCCACTGCTGTAAGCCTCAGCTACAGTGATAGTCGTTGGTAGGAATGATGATGTGAAAAGTAGAGAACTCAGGCCTAATCTAATTGTATTTCTGTTTTTGGCTTAACAAAGAACAGAAATGGGGCATGCTTTCCTACTGCAGACTGATGCAACCCTACAAATGTCACTAGCCATTAGCAAACCTTTGTTTCTGATCCAGAGTTAGACACATTATCCACTACACAACTGGTCTTGCTGTTATAGTCTGCAAAGCCTTGATTTTGGCCCATGAGTTGAGGCAGTTAATGTGTGGATCTGCAGTGGACCTATACCCATCACTGTGGAAAGTTTTGTATATTCCATACCAACCTGGCTTCCAGCTAAGCCTTTGACAGAATTTGGCCTTCAAAAAAATAACTTGAAAACAAACAACTTTTTCTCCTTCATTTAAGGTCCTGATATTTAACTCTCCTTCCCAGAGGTCCAGGATGGAATAATAGCACATAAATGGCTTTTGCTAATTCCCAGGCACAGGAGTCACAGAAATTTTCATTCCCCGTGTTCCATGCTGATGCTTACCCAGGAAGGATTTGTATTGACATCCAAGCACCTTCCTCATTGTTTTAACTGTATCTGGTCCAGGTAGGCTGAGACAAGTGGTAAAGCAATTGTGATTACACAAAGCAGAGGTTCCTGAGTCCAATCCCTTTCACTGAACATGCCCTGGGTATCCTACGCAGGATACCCTTTAGAACAGTGGTTCTCAACCTTCCTAATGCCTTGACCCTTTAATACAGTTCCTCATGTTGTGGTGACCACCAACCATAAAATTATTTTCATTACTATTTCATAACTGTAATTTTGCTACTGTTGTGAATTGTAATCCAAATATCTGATATGTGGGATTTATTTAGGCGACCCCTGTGAAAGGGTCTTTCAACCCCCAAAGGGGTTGTGATCCACAGGTTGAGAACTGCTGTTTTAGAAGGTCCAGGTCAACATTGTTCTCATTTGGCCCTTAAACTTACAATTGGTGGCACACAAAACCCATCAGATATATTCCATTTACTCATCTAGACTATGAAGTTCATTCATCAAGAAGCACATCATATATTTCTTTGTATCTTCTGGCTTATCATACGATTCCTTAAACACATTAGGGACTCAATAGATTCTTGTTGACTGATTTATTGACAGACCTGGTTTTCTGCCTGTCATTTTCGTACCTTCAGTATATAGATAGATTTTATAAATTACCAGGACAATTTTTGAAAAAATAAATCAATAGGACTATTTTTCATTGATAATGACTTACAATTAGTGAGAAAAAATTAACACAAAGTCTGGGTAATGGAATCAGTACTGCTCTTAAAGTCTGAAAAACTGGACTTAAATCTTTCTCTACAAATTAATTAGCTAAATGATGCTGGATAGGTCAGTTCACCGGAGGTTTCTTTTATTACCATAGATAAAATTCAGGGCTTGGAATGGGCAATCTCTCTGACTTAAGAAGAGAAAAAAGGCAAAGGATAGAACACAGGTTCTTACCCTCACTTTTCATAGCAAATTGTTTCGTCCTGGTAATACACTTTTCTTACCTGGGTACTTAATCCAATGTCAATCTGATTCTTTTTCCTTATCTGTTACATGCTTTTACTCTTTACGAGCTTTGAGAGTTTCCCATTTATTTTTAATGTCCATACATTTTACTATAATGTTTCCCAATCCAGATTCTTATCATATACTTTTTTGCACCTTGTGAGTCTTTTAAAATTGAGTTCTTATGCCTTTTATTTTATATTTTCATTATAGAAAAGTCTCAAAACTACTTCTTCAAATTTTTCCTTCACTACATTGATTTTTTTTCTATCCTTCTGCAATTCCAATTAGATGATTGTTGACTCATATTGCTTATATTTCTTTGTATTTACCATCTATTGGTGCATATTGTTTTTTCAGAGTGCCTTGCCTTGATACTCCACTTTACTAGTTGGAGTATCTTCTTTTTGTGTTCCTTATCTCCAGTTGATTTTGTTTTCCAATAGTTTCCTTTAACATTTTTTAGTGTATTTGTTAGGCTAATTTTAAGTGATTATTCTGTCTAGTTATAATGACAATGTTTATACTTTTCAGGGATCTTCCTTGAGTTGTTGCCTATGAGCTCCCATTTCCCTGAAGTCATTTACTACCTTGACTGCAAATGCAAAGTGAGGAAAAAGAAAAGCAAAATCTCAGACTCAAGTTTGCATTACTCCTGGCAACTTTCAAGAGCTGAAAATATATCGTGGAATTATACACTGGGCACTCTCATTCTTTGTTATCTCCTACTCTACCCTTCAGCATTCAAAGTAAGCCTCTACCTCCTAGGGCCTCAAGTTGTCAAGAGCCTCATTTCTAGGTTGCAGTTTCAGACAGGGCTAGAGGGATGAGATCATGTGGGGCAGAGGAAATGCCCAGGTACTGGAAGCCTGCCAGTGTTCACGGTGCCTGCTCCTCACTCCAGGGGGCTCTAGCACTGCCCTAGATTTGGCAGGCTGCTTCCTGCTCGCTTTGAGATGACTTTGCTGTCTTCCAGCCCTTCAGTGTCACTGGCACAGCCAGGGCAATGTGGAAGACAGGACAAGCCACAGCCTGAAAGTTCTCTAACCTTTCTTTCCCCTTCCTCTTGGAAACTATTTTCCAGGCTCTTGACTCCCAGTTCCAAGCAGAAGCCTAACCACCTTCCATCTCTCCAGGAATTTCCTTCCAGTTTTATTTCTCTTTTTAGGACCCATTAACCTTCCTTTCTTACTTTTATGGCAACTCCAAGTCTGACTTAAAGAAGGAATTCAGCGGCCACGTTTGGGTGACATCTTTCCAGAAACAAACAATTCACTAGTAGCTTTCAAAATGTCACTAGGACCGTTGAAAGACATATTAATCAGTTTAGGGGGGCCATGGGCCAATTTTCTTTCATCTTTTATTTTTACATAAAAGTCTTTTTTAAATGTTATGTTTGAATGCTAATATGTAAATAGACAATATCAGAGCTGGTATGGTTGTAGCAGGAGTGAGAACCTAGGGACCTAGGGTTCTGCCTCTTCAGCAGCCCGGGGCCCATGGGGGTCCCACAGAAACTGCTGGGGAAGCCTAGAACTGCAGAGAGCAATCTGAACAATGACCACGCAAATGCGTACAGTGTAGCAATGTCTATAGTTTCATTTATTGTGCCTTTTCTTGTTAATTAATGTTTTATTATATGGATAAAATATCTTATTTCTTTTCTAACTAATTGTATCACTTTTTCCCTTATTTCTACTGGTAGGAAAGAATAAGATGTATTAGTAGTCCCCAGGCTTATTTTCGCTCTTAATATTTTCTATCCATGAGATAAAAAATCTTAAAAACCTATCTATCTTAGGTAGATGTCAATCTCAGGCCATATTCAAAATTTTTAAGGTTTTAGATGCTTTATATGATTTTAGGATAGAAAGCTTCATTGCCCATAGCTCAGGAATGAAGAAAAATACTGTATAAACCTCAGCATTGGACCTAGGGTCTGGCTTGCAGGAGGATTAATGCAGATGATATTCTACCATCTATCCACCCATCCATTCATCCAAACCATCTATCCATCCATCCGTCTACTCATCAGCTACTTCCTGGACACCTATACAAGAGTGCCTCAAGAAATGGTGCTTCCTCTTGCTCATTCCTATGCCCTTTACAAGTTTACCATGATAAGCAAAAAGTACATACTCAAAACATTTGGTCTCAAAGACCTTGTTCTTGAACTCAGTAGCTTAAGGCTCTCAGAATGGGCAAAACTATTTCTAGACTTTCTACTGCAATGTCAAGATAAATATAATACTGCATTTCTACTGCAATGTCAAGATAAATATAATCTTGTAAGTTTACCTATGTTTCTAACAGCTACAACTTAGGCGTCATTTCATCTTTCTGGCCTTTGAATGAAAGATAAATCAGCCTAGCCTGCAAAGTTCCTAAGACAAAGAATGCACTTTACACTTTAAGACACAAGACTAATCTGTTTATTAGGTGCATTCTATAAGTTGGGGTAGGGGAGGGTTGTTTGGCAAATAATAAATAAATAAATAAATAATCAAACAAATGGAAATTTTAGGGCTAAAGGAGCTCAGGAGAAGAAAAGCGGAGTCTTTGCATAGTTCTAAATGAACACAAGGTGGCAGCGTAGGCAACGTGGATTCTCAGCAGAAATGCAGCACTTGCAAAAACTGGGGACAGGAGGTTTTGAGAAAGAGAAGGTCAGTAGGTGACTAACTATTTCTTTTTCATAGAGACCATGGTGTGGAACACCTGTCTGTCCTGTCTTCCAGGAGTGGGATGCGGTGTCTTACATGATTTGCCTGGGCGTCCCATACCCGGTCATGCCTGCCTGGGAGGCACCCTTGTTGCTGCCCATCTGCAGGCCTATCACATTCTGTCCCTGGCGAAGCTGCTCCTCCGAAAATCCTCTCCGGTTCTGCTGGGCTTTCCTGCATGGGGGAGTGAAATGGAATGATGTCACTATGACAGTTTTCCAACCCTTCTGAAGATATGCAAATTAAGCTCTACTGGGGGTCACCAAATAGACCAGCAGGTTCTACCTTGAGCCACAGCCCCACCATGATGCATCAACTCTCTATCCCTCTAGGAGCCCAGATGTTTACTTGAATTTCCGGCAAAGAGAACATATCAGTGGTTATCTCTCTGGTGAACACACTCTCAACTTTCCTTCTTCCCCCACCACTTTAGGCCATCTCAGCCAGCTTCCTTATCACTTTTTCTCTTACAGTTACCTCAAGCCCTTGTGAGACAAAAAAAAAAAAAAAAATCAACACTTCTTACAAAGCACACCATCAATCCCATTTAACCATTCCCTGTATAGGGCCCAGGATTCATGTTCCATTTCAGAGCTGAGGGGTGTAGGAGTTAATGAGGGAAAATTGCCTAGCCTACATTAGAAGTCAGCAAAGAGCCATGTAGAAAATAATTTTAGTTTTGCAGCCACATAGAACACAGTAGGTCACCAATAATGTTGGGACTAAAACCAGGGCTTCACCTGGCCTATATCTAGGAGGTTTTTAGACCAAGTTCATTTAGAATGACACAATCTGGTACCTTTTTGTAGCTATCAAGGAAAAGAAAGGGGGATTAGGAAAAATGAATATTTAATTATCTGTTATAAGGCACTCTTTTCTCTCCATCTACCACTAAGCTATGCAGTTTAAACTTCCTGCCTCCCTCCCAAACCATGCAAAAAAGAAATCACTTTAGGAAAAGGCCCTTTATTGAGATAATCATAAAATTTATTATCCAGATCAGGACCCTTTTGAGAGTGAAAGAGGATGCTATTCATAAACATACTGGGAAAATGGGTATTAGCCAGTACTGTGCCAGGCAAACAGAACGCATTTACTCTTCATTAAGTGGAGAGAGAGAGAGAGAGAGAGAGAGAAAGAAGAAGAAGAAGAAGAAGAAGAAGAAGGAGGAGGAGGAGGAGGAGGAGGAGAAAGGAGAGAAGAAAGGTAGGTAGGCAGGATTAGAGCTGCTTGAGTCATAAGAAAACCAAGCTCAAACTTCAAGCCAACTGTTAGGCCATCCAGTCCTACTGAACCTTAGGAGAAACAGAACTTGGGCAGAGATGGAGGATCCAGTAGGAAAGGCGCAACCATTTCTGCCCTGGGTGGAATGTTGGCCTCAAGTGCAGGGTCAGCCTTGCCTTGGTTTGGGGGACTCAGTTGTGGGCCCAGGAATGCTTACTCCTAAGGCAGCATATTAAAGGGCCGCAGCATTAGGAAGGTCGAGAACCACTGTCCTAAGGCCTTTGTATATAAATAGTCTCTGTGGAGCTCCAGGACTTCAAACCCTTCCTGTAATTAAAATCATCCTCTGGTCCAGGGGGAAGGACAAGGACTTTTACCTGTGAAACCAGGACGGCTCTCCCCGATAGCAACCATCATCCTTGGTGACTGCAACACTGCCTAAAGCCATCAGGGTCCTCTGCACGGCTGCCAAGTCCTTCCCTAGAAGCCAAAGAAGAGATTAAAGCCAAGCATGTGTCAGAGGCAAGGAATTCTGGGAGGCCATGGCTGGACACCCAGGAGGGAAATTTGGATGGAAGGCTGGGGTGACCACATTCAACGTGGAGGTGCTATCAAACACTTCCCAAAGTGGCCCTAAGACAACCATCCTCAAACTTCTCAGAAAGAAACAAAAGATAACCTGGTTAATTATTCTTTATGTGATATGGTACATACCAGAGATACTCAGCTTCTAATCTACCCATAGCTGCTGTATGAATAAAATATTCCAGGATAGAGGTAAGTCCCTGCCCTAAGTAGAGGACCTGGCCTTAGTGAGGTCTATAATCTGTGGTAAGCGGAGGCCGTGTGAGTGGGCTGGCACGGTAGTCTGCAGAATAGGACTTTCCTCAGAACTGAAAAGAGAAAAGGAAGCTTGAGAGAAGTTGGTGGGGTGGAATAATTTTGTGCCAAATTCCAGGTGGCTTCTCTTTTTTACTTTATCTGGGTTAAAAGGGTCTAGAATCATCTATGTGCATAACATTTCCTATTCACTTGGCTCTTTGGGCCAGGGGCCTGGCAAAGGAAGAACAGCAAATCAGCACAGAAAGCACTCATGGTGACACAAGTGACAGGCCCCCTTATTTTGTGCTGCTTGAAAGGAGCTAAATGGAGACAATAAATTAACCAGCTTATATGCAAAAAGACAGCAGAGCAAGGGAGAGAGAGAGGCCTGGAGTGACCTCTGCACAGTGGGATGGGGGGCATTGTTACCTGAGAAACCCAGGGACCCTTAGTTCATGGAGAGGCATCTGGGCCCTGCAAGTCACTCTGCCCCTCCCAATCTTTCTTCTGTCCTCCCTTCCCATTGTCCTGGACTGAAAAGGATGCTGCAGTGAGGGTAGTGGGCAATGTCGAGCCAGATCAAAGGCATCCCAGTATAGATTATAAAAGCTTAAAGGAACAGGGTTAAAAAGGAAGACAACATTCAGCCTGACAGGGAGCTGTGGAAGTTAAGAGCAAATCTGAAAGGTTCTCTCTAGACCTGGTGAACCATCTGCAGTTTCTCTGACCCAGCTGCTGCAGCTCCATCACGGGGGAATACAGAATTACAGGGGAAAGGCAGATGGAAAGCGAGAATGGAGGAAGAACTGTAATTAAATAAACAATTAAGGCCCTCAGAGGAAGTCCAGTTCGAGATATCCATTTATTCAAGGAAAAGAGAGAGGGTGTGAGCAGATTCCCCTTCCCTCACCTTTTCGCTCCCACCCAGCTCTGTGTTAACCACAGGGTGACTGCTGGATCCGGAGGCCCTGGGGAAGTGGTCAATGGATACAGGGATGAAATGTTGTCAGTGAGGAATCCCCCGGTCTCAAGGAACAGCTGGGGTGGTGAAGAATAGAGAATGTGGACAGCAGATGGAAGGGGAGGGCACAAGGAATACTAAGAATTGAAAGAGGAAACACAGACATGGTTGTTAGAAGGGCTCCTGTCTTCCACAGATGAGAACATCTCTGTAATTGTCACTGTTTAACAGGATTCCTTTTTAAAAAACAGAAATGTAGTAATGATACTCTGAAGGCTCATTCTGGAAAGAGAGAGGGAGAAGGTTTTCTCTTAAGCAACGAGTCAAGAAAGAGAACCTAGAGCAGTGATTAAGCACAGAAAGGCTCAGTTCAGGGTGTATTCCTCAGCTCTACTCTGTACAAAGCGTACAGAGGAAGTCTGTTTCTGGTGGTTGGAAAGAACTGGTCTGATAGGTCCAGGATCCAGGGAAATGTGGAACCTGACACGCAGCAATTCAGCCACAGATACTACCAGGGAGCACTGAATGGGTATAGAAGCAAGCTTTGTTACACCATAGAGCCAGCCTGCATTGCACATATATAGCTAATGCATATACATGGTACTGCCACCCGAACCCAGAAAGGACAGAGAAAACTAAGTTGCAGGCAAGATAAGATATCCAGAGACCTGGAACTCTCATATCAATACAACCCTCCCCTCATTCCAGGAGAGTGGAAAAGGATGTGACTGCATAATTGGGGCAGAAGGCACTAGGGAAGGGAGCATTATTTGATAGGAACAAATTGGAAATCTTTTCCTTAGGATGGGCCCTAAAGCAAGAGATTTAATATAAATTATAGTTTAGACACTTTATTATATGTACTCTCAACCCCATAGAATTGAGATTGTTCCTCTCCATGCCTGCATGCAAAACCTCATTCAAGGAAGCAAATTAACATGTCTTGAGCCATCTAACTAGCTCAGGCCTGTCTTAATGCAAAATCCATGAAGAGTCCACTGTGCCACACTGCCATCTCTATGGGACCTTCCTGGAGGCTGGCTGGGAAACATGTTCCTTGGCAGGAGCCAGGGCTTAGGCCTGATCTGAAGGAGTGGCAGTGGCTGCTTCATCGCCAGGCCAGAGGGGATGTACTGGGTGAATAAACCTGGGGCACAGGTTTAGGGTCCCATAGGCTCAAGGGCACCAACTCCAAATGGCCACATATTTTTGAGTGTTTTAGCTGGAATAATATTTCTATATCTTCACTCAAATAAGATTAAAGCAAAGGAAAGCAGTTGGGGCTTCCCCATCAGTGTGCTGACAAAGTCAATTAATATCAAGATTCTAAATAATGTTGTGACCAGAACTCTATTATGTAACCAGTTCTTGTCTAGTTATCTTCCTGTTGTGTCCAACATGCTTCCTAACAGAGGTTCCTTGTGAAGAACTCCAGTACTCTTGGGTAGATGACATGAGCAGAGGGCCTTTCCCCAGCCCTCCCTCTCTGGCTTTGCCATGTCAGAAGCCAAGATCAAGTCCTGTCTGGTGTCAGGGGCATACAGGAGGAACTTGGGTTCAATATTTAAATTCATGAAGGAGCAGTGGGGTGAGTGCACAAGGTATAGTATAACAACAGCTAAACTGCTTGTATGTGTATCACAACCAAGTATAACACTTGCCTAGTGATGGAGTTTTTGAAATTGTGCAAGTATAAAAAACTGGCCATACATAGCCTGCTCCACAGCAGGGTTTCCAAAGCTTCTAGGATAATTTATGGGAGTTGAGTGTAGGACACCTCTTTTAAAATATGCATTTGGAGGGTATTCTCCCAAGAGACTGATTCAGCAAGTCCTGGGATCCTATATTTTTAACAATCTCCCTAAGTGATTTAGATCATCAGATGAGTTAGAGGAACATGGGTTTCACCAGGTGACTTCCAAACTAAACAAACCGTCAGGATTACCTGAGACTCTTAAATATTCAGATTCTGGGGCAGTCTCTTGAGATGATTCTAATATAGCCAGACAGATAGGCAAGCACTATTCTTTGGTTTTCAATTTCTAAAAAATGCCAGTGTCTGGCATGTGGTAAGTAATAAGGCTAAATAATATTTTTTTGTTAAGCAATAATTCCTACCTTTGGAGATACCTTCTGCAAAGTAAAAAAAGTTAAGCTAATAGTTAAAAGAGCTCTGATCCAAGCTGGGAGTCAGCCTGAGAGACCTGCAGCCTGGAATTGCTTTTCTCCCTGAAAGCCACTCATGGTCCCTCGGGGCTGGTCAAGTCAGCTTGAAAACCACTGCTCCAAGCTCTTCTTCTAAGAAAATGAAGAAGAACGTGATCCCCAAAGAAGGATTGACTAGGTGTTGGGAATTTTCTAGATGCAGGAATAGCAGAAATGAGACTGAGTCCCGGTGGGGATCTAAGAATGGATCCCACACCTGTTGACCACAGGAAGGAATGTGAAAGAGGAAGAGCTCAGTTTACACAAGCAGCTCAGAACTGCAATCAGACTACTTGGCCTCTTCTAACCCTTTCTCATGAGAGGAAGCTAATATTAGACTTAAAGTTTTTTTAAAAAAAGCTAGTGTAATCTGAAAATCATATACACCATAGGATCCCAACTTCACGACACTTTGAAAAAGACAAAACTATAGAGTAAAAAGATCAGTGGTTGCCAGGGGTTGAGAGTGGGGAGAATTTTTAGAGCAGTGAAACTACTCTGTAGGATACTACAATGATGGACACATGTCACACATTTGTTCAGACTCACAGAATGTACAACAATGGGTGAACGCTCATGTAAAGGATGGACTTTGGGTGATGATGATGTGCCGATGCAGTGCAGGTTCATCAGCTGTAACACAGGTACCCCTCTTGTACGGCATGTTACAATGGGGGAGCCTCTGCAAGTGTGGGGTCAGAGGACAGCGGGAAATCTCTATACCTTCCCCTCAATTTTGCTATGAATCTAAAACTGCTTAAAAAAGAAAAATAGTCTTAAAGAAAGAGGTGAATCGGTGGCATGTTAGCTTTCTCTGTCTTACCTGGCAAGTGAGAAATATCAGAGGGGAGGTTGGGTTTGCTATGTGGGTTTTAACAATTTTTATTGCTTTCTTTTCTGGCAGGGATCACAAAATAAAACTCTATACAGCAGTGGTTCTCAGAGTGGGGTCCCAGAACAGCAGAAGTGGCATGGCCTGTGAATTGATAAGAAATACATATTCTTGGGCCCCACTTCAAATTTAATGCCTTGGAAACTCTGGGGTTGGAGCTCAGCAATCTGTGTTTTAAGACTACCCGGTAATTCTGATGCGTGCTGGAACTTGAAAGCCACAGCTGGAGGAAAAACCCACCAAATACAACCATCAGCAGCCACTTACTAAGTCAGCAGCCATTTACTTGGAGTAAATGAAGGCTGCTCTGATAGAGCCGCAGGCACCTTACTGCATCCTAAAATAACTCTCAAATTGGGTGAAATGTTTCTTAGCTCTTGCTGTTGAGGAATGACACATACAGTGACGTCCTCCCAGGGAATATATTTGCGCCTCCAGGCATCCTACCCCCAATGTAAACTGCACCTCCCTAACTCCAAGTCATCAGGAGAAGAGGACAGGCCTGGGCAAACCCTGTGTCCAGCATCCTCATTAATGGGCTTACTGAGATGAGCAATCAGATTGATTGATCTTTCAGCCTTGCCTACTCTAACATTCTAGAATTCTACATACTTAATACCTGTCAAGTGGTTACACAAATGATTCAAAACAGTCAGTTGCTGATGGCTTATTAGTAGGGGAAAAGAAGCCAACATTTACTAGGTGCCTAGGAGCTAGGCACTGCATTAGCCCTTTTACACATTACATCCCTACCAGACTCCCACAAGGAGGCATTAGAACTGATTACCAAGAAGGGAAGAAGGGTTCTGAGAAGCTAAGCATCTTAAATGAGCCCACACGGCTCGTGTGTAGCTAAAGAAAGGTTTCTATCCATCTACCTGACTCCAAAACTCATGCTCTTTTCACCATACCAGAGCCTTCTGTGTCTGGAATTGGGAATGCAACATATTATAGGGAAAAATATCAAGAGGATAATGACCACAAAGTTGAAAATAAAGTGACCCCTAAAGCTGGCCCCCTCATATTAGAGAGTGGCTGATGGGGTGAAGACTCCACAGCTGGCAGGGAAGGCACAGTCCATCCAGGCAACCCGTCAGCCGCAGTGTGTGGCCATCAAGTCCATTTGTCCCAAGAGAAATTTTTGTACCTTTCCAGCCTTGCTCCTTCATCTCTCATTTTCTGTTAATTGTAGAAAGGACAAGCCATGGTAATATGTTCCACATTGCCAACATTTATTTTATTTATTAGAGCCAGGCACTATGCTAAACACGAACCAATTATCTCATTTACTCTTCATATCAAGCCTGAGAAATAGGTACTATTATCCCCATTTTGTGGCTGAGAAAATCGAGGCTTAGAGAAGTTAATTGATAGGTGGTGTAACATAGTTTTGAACCAGGCAGTAGAACTTCTGACTCAGGAACTGGTCACCCCAGTTTCCCTTAGGGGGAACTTTGGCAGCTTTTTCTATAATGTCCCTGTGTTTGAGTTGTTTTCTTGGGGTTCTTTTTTACAGCCCTGAATCTCGTATTCTGTTTGCCCATAAGTCCATTCCAAACATTTCACCTAAAAAACTTTTAAGAACAGTAGGTAAAAAAAAAAAAAAAAAAAAAAAGAATAGTAGGTACATCTGGAACCCCAACCTGTAGAAATAATTGAAGCCCAGACGAGAAGGCACCAGCTTTGCTGGTCTATAGCATAAAGGCAGCATCTGGGCCAGCAGAGCTGGGAGAAGATGCTGAGCAGGGAGATGAAGACTGAGAGTTGCTGGGCCTAAAACACCTGTAAAGGAGGAAGAGAAGCCTCTAGGCAAGGAGGCCTGGAGCACAGCCACCACAACCCCGGGGCAGGGCAGCTGGAATTAATGTGAGTAAGCTAACATGGGACAACACTGAAGCCACAGTCAGGGTGGAGAGTAGTGAAGAGAATGTGGGACTAAGTAAGCAAATGGCTTGTCCAATAGCTGTGAGCACAAACACATACACCCTCACATGCATGCAAACCCACAAACACACACCAACCCTGCCCTATTCCAGCTGACTCACCAAAACACCTAGCCTCGTTGGCCAGTCCATGCTGTGGTACTGCCAGCCCGCCCCTTCCTGTCACCATTTCTCTGCACAAGCACCCCACACTTCCAGCTCCTGCTCCACTCTATGGTAACCAGCTCTGGCCTGAGCTTCAGACAGTGATCCTGGGGAATATCAAGTGTCCCCTTCAACTAAAAGGAGGCTCCCTGGACCTCAGTCCTCAGCTGCCATCGGTAGAAGGGGTCACCAGGCCCCAAAGCCTTTAGAGGTGACTTGGAAACTCCTAGGCATCTGCTTCCCTGTTGACAGCTCTCCTGCTCATCCCCACCTATCGCCAACTCCCTATACATCTTCCTGCTACCTGTCAGGCCCAACATGGTGGGAGAGGGCCTTCTTCCTTGTTTTTTTTAAAGCCCCAGCCTTCTGCCCAGGGGATGGGCTCTCAGTGTCTGTCTCCTTCCCTTTTCCAGGAGCATCATCCTGCCCTGGAGCTGACCTGTCCTCTGTCCTTCTCAGGCTACTGTGACTCCATTCACATCATTTTGCCCTAGTAATGGTGATTATTAGGTCTGTCCAGAATTGTGATTTGATGTTCATGCCTTTGTAAGATTCCCTCACCAAGTCAATTCACAAATGTGAAAGGAAAAAAAAAAATCGTTTGTCACGTTCTCTGAGTTGAACACGTATCTGGAAGATATAGCACTCAAGCTCCCAGATCGTTGTTTAATAAAAGGTTAGAGAGCTATTTATTTCTCCGATTGACTGACAAAATAGCACCAGACAGCGTTCTCTATAAGCCTTGCTGCAGGTGAGTCAGAAGCACACTCACCCCCTGCCTCCCTTCTCCTCCAGTAGCTATGATTTGTTGCAGGAAGGGTAGCAGTAATAAAAGGCATCCCTAGAACCATTTTAGCTTCGTCTCAGTTGAGGCTTCTGTTTACATTAGTTTGCTGAGGTCCCTGTTGTGTCCTCAGGGTGTGCCTTCCCTTAGAAGAGAACACATTAACAGAACATCACAAAGAGGGAGGCTAAGGTAACGGTGACCCCAGGATGACAGCTGCAGACATTCCACACAGGGCACAGGGAAGAACGCTGGGAGCTGTTTTCCCCAAGAGCTGGGGCAGAGCGGAGGGGGAAAGGAGAACAGTTCTAAAGGCAGGAGAGCTGTTTACCTTCCCAGAGATCCACTGTCTGGAAAATATCAGTGGTCCTGACGCCATAGATCTCCGCAGCTTTCAGGAACTGGGAGATTTGCTCCATCTGCTTAAAAGCCATCTTTGTCTCTGAGATCTTGGGTATGGGCTCCTGTCCTGGTGGGTATAAACTGTTTATCAGCTTGCACAGGACCTGAGGGGAGAGGGGTACAGAATCAATATTTCCCTTTGTATGTACAGGTCACGAATGAGAAGAGAATCCTGCCCTCAACAGACAGAGGTCACAGGGTTTGGGCAGAAGCATGTCACGGGTCAGGAAGGCATGGGCCCAGGACTGTGTGGCCAGGCGCTCATAGTGAACCCCAAAGGTCCAGACAATCCCATTCCCAGGGGATTCTCTCTGTGCTCCTGGCCACAGAGAGTCCTGCAGCCTGGGAGCCCCACTCCTTTCTCAGTCCTCCCTTCCTTTCTCTGGGTGAAGGAAAGAATGTTTACAGACAGGGAATGATGCAAGGTGTCGAGGACATGATTCTAGACTTTTCATGGAGGAATGAGTTAGTGGGGGCAGGTGGGAAGGGGAGCTTAAATGATAGAGCCTAATATGTTTTTTATCAAAAGGAGATCAGAATGAGACTTCAATAGTGTGCCATATATTATTGGGATATTGACGGATTAATAAATGATGTGTAAAGGAAGTGAACTAGGCACCCTTTTTCCAGACACTTGGAACCCAGGTCCTGGGCAACCCGGCAGCAGTGTGGGATGGCAGTTATATAACAGTAAATCACAGGCTGTGGGAAGAGATAGGCTGTTTGAATCAGCAGAGCTTGAGGATCAGTGGTCCTCAAACATTGGAACACACAGGGACATCTGGTCCAAAAGCAGTTATCAAATAAGGATTCCCTTGAGTTTCATGAGAACTCGTGTACTCAACAGACATTGAGCATCTCCAGGGTGCTCAGCTCTGAGAAGAACAGGAAGGTGCCCCCTCCTCCTCCTCCCTTTGTTTTACCGGGTAACCAACCCCTTCCCCTGGGGAAAGAAATGGCCCCAGAAGAGCTGCTTCGCCAAGAAGACTGGGGACAGACATCACAAGGAAATACTTATCTCTATTCTCACTGGAAAAATTAAAAGGGCCTAGAATTAGCAGACAACTCAAAAGGAAGCTACGATGCTTGGATGGGTGGAGATCCTCTCACTAGCTAGGGAACTGAGCAGGGAGCCCAAATCTTCCAACCACCAAGAGATAAAGGCATTCCCATCCCCTCCTGGTGAGACACAGAGCTTGGCAAAAGCAGCTCCTCCAGCAACCTCACCATAAAGCAAGGGCGCTGGGGGCGTCCCTGCCCACCACCCCCGCCACCGCGATCGCCGCAAGCCTTACCGTCCCGTCCATCAACCATTTCTGAAAATGGGCCTTGCCGGGGGGCGGGTGCTCTATGTCCTCAGCGCACTGCAGGACAATCCAGTCCACCAGCTTGTTCTCCAGGTCCGCATCGTACTTCTGCTCGATCTTCTCCTGCACCTCTCGGCTTAAGCCGTAGCTCGGGCCCCTGTTAGCCATCTCTGGGCGGAAGAGAGGACACGCGAGGCATCCACACAATAGCCGCAGCAGCAGCCCCGGGCTCCCTGCACGCGGGGCTGTGATGTGGCTGAGCGGCCCGGCCCCGCAGCAGCAAAGCGGGCAGAAAGCCGGGCGTGGTTTAAAACCAAGAGCCAAGGAAGCCAATGGGGTTTCACCTACAAATGGGAAAGAAACGCGCAGCCACGCACCAGCGACTCCAGAATAAAGCGCTGGCCAGTCCCGCCGGCTGGAACCCCCCTCTCGCTCCCGCCTATCAATGAGCCGAGAGGATGTGCACTGACTCACGATCCAGCTGGAACCCCCAGGCACCAAGGAGGACGGGTGCTGGTCCTTTCCTCCTCCTCTCAGTGGCTCTTTCCAACGGTAGGGACCTGAGAGGTGACAGAGCAGGTAATTCCCAGGCAGGAGGAAAGCTACCCTGGCGCCCAGAGTCGGCTGCTACGTGTGCCTGCACCAATGCACACGGATTTGAGTCTCTCCCGGCTGGGGAGAGCCAAACCAAAGCCCTTGCTAAGAGACCTCCAGAAAAAACCCTGCCTCCCTCCTGCCGGGAGCTGCTTTTTCAGCTGCACAATTCTTTTCCTCGGGGAGACAGCCCGGTTGTACACAAGGGCAGCAGCAGCTGCCCAAAGGGACGCAGCAGCTGCCCAAAGGGACGCAGGCCCGGGAGGGGGAGGGTCTCTTCTGACAGCCGTCCATCTGTCAGGGGAGCCATACCACTCCCCCCTGCTCTGAGGTACAACTGGGAGCTGCTGTGGTTGGTTTGTTCAGATGCCAGCCCAGCTTCATCTAGAAACTTCCTTTCTGATGGGAAAGGATTGTGCCTCAGTTTGACTTATTCGAGGGCTATACCTTTTTAATGCTGTTTTAAACCAAAAGACATCAAGAAGCAAATTTTGTAAATTAAACAAAATCAACATGCTCAGAATTCTTAGATTTTGATAGACTGTGAGGATATCATGTGTTTATTTCAATTAAGGATCACAAAAGCACAACTGACACACTTGGCACACAGTGGTAACTGACCGCTTGGCATTAGCAAACAAGATCTCAGGAGAAATCATTAAATTTAAGTTGGCCTGAAATTTTTCTAACAGAAAAGGGGCTTGGATGTTTGTACCCCTAGAGTGGAAGCCACTTGGGGGTAAAGACTGAGTCTCTCATTGGTGTTGTGTACTTTTCATAAGAAAAACACCCAAATACTTGTTTTTTGGTTAGTTTCTTCATTCAGCAGATATTTATTAAGTGCTTAATAATGCCAAATACCGGACCACAGAGAAATAAAATGTAACTCTTGCCTCTAGATCAGATTGATAAATTGACTCAAGGGCATAAGATATAGCAATTCTAGTACATGAGATGGTGATTTTTGTCCCTGTGGGAAATAAATTAGAAGCTATGCAGGAAACGACTCCTCAAATAATACTTGTACTGAGAAAAATCTCCTCCCAGCTGGGGCCTAGGCTAATGAAAATTTAATTACTTAGGAGATATGCGGGTGGTTTGCCTGAGAAAAGACTTTAGTGGTCAGTAGTTGAAGGCCTAGGAGAGACAACTCTGTGAGAGAGAGAGAACCAGGACCTTTTAGGAGAGCTGTAGGTTTAGAAAGAGACAAATTAAGGGCTACTGAGACTTCCTTCCCAGCTTCATATTCAAAGACATTATGGTGGTAGTTTGAATTCAGCCATGACAGGAGAATTTATGCCATGAATACTGGCAAATGTTACAAATCAGGGCTTCCCCCTACCCACGAAAAGCCAGTTGTAAACATTTACTACCCTTGCACGGACTTATATATCACACAGAATTGTTTGAGCTTTCTCATGGGGAAAGAGAATCATCGATCTGATGTGGTGAAGGAAAAGGAGATGGTCAGAATGACTCACAAGTTTGGCGTGTATAATAGAAGTAACAATGGCAGGACTTACTGTAAGAAGACTCAAAGGTATATAAAGGGGAAAAGATAATAAGGTTTGGATTCATTGTATTTGGAAGACCAATGATACACCCTAGTTTATTAGGCAGTTGGTTTTATGGGTCTGGAGTTCAAAGGAGAAATCCACATGGTTAGGAATGTACTTGAATTGTCTGCATGAGGTGGTAATTAAAACCATGAATATGGGAGATGTTGCTTGAGATGACTAAGTAAATAGAATGAGAAGCCTGCTAGGGCCAGAACTCAAGGGAGTAACCTTTGCCTTTCTGGTCCTGGCAGGCTTCAGGTAATTAACATTACCAGGTGGGCAAAGAGGTAAAGTCAAGGAAGGAGTTGACGTAGTATGGTCAGAAACGATAAACGATGTCAAAACAAAGCCCATGACCTTAATGGATTTTGGGAGAGGGAAGCTGGCGAATACACTGAGAATTTCAAAGCGGTAAAGTAAGTTCTATCAAAAAGGCACGGACAGGGTGCTGTTCATGAGACAGCACAGAGGACCCAGCAACAAACTTCCTGGGAAAAAGATACGGGGGTGAGTCAGGAAAGGCTTCACAGAGAAACCGAAATTTTGAGCTGCTTTTTCAGCAAAGCATGAAAGCCCAGGAAAAGGGGAAGACAAAATAGTAAGGGATATTTTCCCCAAAAGATACATTTGATTTTAAAAATTACCTGTACTTTTCTAGACTATTCTCTAAATCTACCAAAGCATTACATTTTTTCATCAAACCAAGTTACACATACTGCACAATTGTTTCTAAACTAAGTTACTTGAGGTCTGTATTTAAAGGGGAATCTTAAAATGGTATATTTGAATTCCACCCACCTTCTCCTGTGGTCTAGAAAATAAGCGTTCTTTGCATTTTTTTCTTAACTGTTCCAAATGTAATGAACATTTGACATATTTACTTTGAGTGCTGTCCTGGGAATAGTTTTGTGACAAGTAATATTCTCTTAGCTCTCTCCATGTTTTATAAAGCTCAGCCTTGCCCAGAGCTCTGCTCTTCTCCTCCACACACACCTTTCTACTGGCTGCCTGGAGAATGCAATACCATTTAGATTTGTGTCTGGAAATGCCTCTACTTTCAACAAATGCAGCAAAAGCAAAATATCTTAATGCAGCCTCTCTTAGCCTTCTTTCCACTGGTTATTTCCCTCACCCCTTTATGCTGTACATGCTAAGATTGTTCAGAGGGGTCATGTCACTGTTAAAATAATGCAGGAGTTCCCGAGGATGAGGCACTCAGGGGCTGCTGGCTATTCAAGCATTTTCTATATCACTGAATATAGAGCAGGGAATGGTTTCAGGAAAAAAAAAAATAATAATACAATAAAAATTTTAAAAAGAGCCTTAGGGAAAAATAGAAAAAAACACTGAACTGCACTACAATACATTAAACCTCATGGATTCAAACTCAGTGGGAATTTGGGAGTTAATCTTTGGAAGGCTAGATTAAAATTTAAAACAGCTTTTCCGATCTTTATTATTTTTTAAACTGTCAAACATTTGAAACACCACAACAAAACGTTCGTATTTGGAATCTTGAGGGTAAAGTAAAATCCAGTTTGGCCTTAGAAGCCCTACCCACTTCCTGGCTGCTACTTTCCTTGCTATTCCACCAGGGATTGTGTCCATCAATCTCTCACTGGACAATGCTCTTGTATATAATTTTTAAAAAAGCAAAAAGGTAGTACCTCCTATGTCATTGTTCTAAATGTGCTTATTTAATCCTTATACCTTGTTATCTGAGTTTATATCATTGTACAAATGAGGAAACTGAGGCTGAGGAAAATTAAATTGCTCGAAGTCATAGAGCAAGTTAGTAAATGAAGAGCCAGGATTCAAACCCACGTTCCAGTTTTTGCCCTTAATTGCTATACTACACTGCCTTTACATATGTTATGAATTTCTCATCACATTCGTTATATTTTATATTTAACTTCAGGAAACTCTCATAGGCAGGGGCCATTCCTCTTCATCTTCCTAACAAGCCTCATGTCAAGCAACATCTGGGCAAAATAGTCCTTGAATAGTTTGTGTTGTCTTCTTTCAACCCAATACAGCACCCAGGCACTATGGCACACAGATGATCATTTTGATTTGTGAGTGATCTTTGCCCAGTATAAAAAGTAACTCAAGGAACTCAAGGATTGTAGTTTTAATTGCAATAGGACATTTAGCAGTTTTGTATCTTTCTCAGAGGCTTCCAACACCATCCTCAGGAAGATATGCTAAGAGGACTTTGTGGGAGTTGGTATGTAGGCTATGACTTATTATAAGAAAAGAATACAAAGCAAAATTAGCAAAGGAAAAAGGCACATGGGGTGAAGCTTACTGAAGGTAAGCTTCCAAGCATCCTCTCCCAGCGGAGGGAGCCACAGGATGGCCTTAATTATCCCAGCAGTGAGTTGTAACAGCACACATGAAATGTTGCTTCAGCTCACAGGGAAGCTTGTTAGACCGAGTGCCTAGGGTTTTTACTGGGGGCTGGACACATAAGCAGACTGCCTGGCACATAACAAAATTCCAGACTCGGTAAAACAAAGCAGGTGTTTGGCACAAACCATACTGTTTGAACAGTTTAGGCTTAGGAGCTAATTTTTATCAATTCTTAGAATAGTGGAAACCCTCTAAAATCCAAAATCCAAGACATCAGCCAACCTTCTAAAGCAGGTCTAAGTAGGCAGGGCTGCTACACTTTTTCTGCAATTTCATCCCAACATGTTTTCTTCAATACTTAAAAATACTATTTGGTTGTTTTTTTTTTTTTTTTTTTTTTTTTTTAGACAGAGCCTCAAGCTGTCATCCTGGGTAGAGTGCCGTAACATCACAGCTCACAGTAACCTCCAACTCCTGGGCTCAAGCAATTCTCCTGTCTCTGCTCCCCAAGTAGCTGGGACTACAAGCGCCCCCTCAACGCCTGGCTATTTTTTGGTTGCAGCTGTCATTGTTTGGCAGGCCTGGACTGGATTCCAACCCGCCAGCTCAGGCATATGTGGCTGGTGCTTTAGCCGCTTGAGCCACAGGCTTGATTCCTTTGAACCAGGTTCACAATCTGCTGGTTTCCTCATTAATGCTCACTTTATATACACACATACTGTATGTCATATGTTGTCAACAAAAATTCTACTTTGACAGACATAACCTAAGCAGGTTAAAGTCCAACCAAAATTAATACCTAAAAAAAACCCATCTCAATATTAAGGCTGATTATTGCATAAGCTCATTTTAGTTAAAAAAAAATCTTATACTTGCATTTAATATTTTCTTACTAACTCTAACTCTCTACACCTTAGAAAGTCCTCTGATTTAGGTGGCAATCAATTGCTTAGTTGTACTTAGGGCAGTATTAATTTTAAAAAGTTTCTCCATGTAGGCAGTAATATAATATAAAGATTAATTTATATTAAATTAAATATTAAACTAAATATTAACATAAAGATTAATTTCCTCTTTAGTTTACCCATCAGAATATAAAAATGCTATTTCATTAAGATGAAATTCCCCATTTAAATATATGACATATGTGCCAACAATCTACCCCTGTAAAAGGTTTTGAGCCTTTTGGCGCCCGTAGCACAGTGGTTAGGGGGCCAGCCACATGCACGGAGGGTGGCAGGTTGGAACCTGGGCCAGCTAAACAACAACATTTGCAACTAAAAATAGCCGGGCGTTGTGGCAGGCACCTGTAATCACAGCTACTTGGAAGGCTGAGGCAAGAGAATCTCTTGAGCCTAAGAGTTGGAGGTTGCTGTGAGCTGTGACACCACCGCACTCTACTGAGGGCAATAAAGGGAGACTGTCTCAAAAAAAAAAAAAGGTTTTGAGCCTTTAAAAAAGTAAACCTTAAAATATAAAGTAATATCCTTAATCTTTGAACTTTATTATGCTTCAGACATTTCTCCAATCATTTTGATATTTCTATAAATATTTTCCTGTTTTAAAATCACAAGTAATTTCATAAATTTCCATCTATAACAAAAATTCAAGTTTTATTAATAATTCTAAGTAGAAGAGAATGCAATTAAGAGCTGGCACAGCTAACATAAGCATAAGAAAGGTAAATATCTCTTGAATAAAAAAATAGTAAATATTTTAATGAAAAAAAATCAAGGATTAAAGGGAAGGAGAAAATTTTCAAATAGCAGCTGGTACTTTCATTACTATTTATACTACTTCTGTAAATACATCATTAAATAAACACTCATATTTACAAAACAGAAAAGGAACCTAAACTATTAGGGTCTTTGATCTGTTATCCCTCTTCTAATCTTCTGGACACATTAGTTTATGTACCAACTAAAAATGTGATACTAGTTAACTAGTTGAAAGCTTATCAATTAAGTCATCAATAGTATAAACAATAAGTTGAATGTCCGCTTTTTCTTTCATTCGGTGATCACTGTGTTTTCGGAGGATGACATCTACATCTTTGCTGACCACCCGGTCAGCAACCTGCATGGACGTATGCCAAGGCACGATGTCATCCTTCATGCCATGGAGCAATCTTACAGGGCAGTTCACAGGAATCGGGCTATGAAGCAAGCAGTGGTGTTCAGCTTCTTTAAGGAAACTGTACTGAATGTTATAAACTCCTTCTTCATGGTATTTTGATGGCATAGCCCACACGCCTTTCATCTCCACTTCCTTTTTTAACTATTGAAAAAAATTAGGAAAAGTATTTAGGATTTTACGCCAATATTGACACATACAATTGTTTCAAATAATCTAAGCAGTCCTTGAATAAGAGGATAAAGTGTAATGATAATAATTAACAATAATTAAATACATGCGAGGTACTGTGGCAGTACTGTGTACATATTATCCCATAAGATCCAATAATATTGTTATATTAATTATGTGTTATTATTCCATTTTTATAAAAGAGAAATAAATATGTTTGAAATTTAGGGCTAGTTAACTATTATGGCTAGCATTCAAATTTAATTTATTTAACTTTTTACACATAATCTTAAATCAAATGTTGCTTCACCAACTGAAAAAGAAAATGAAGGGAGGAAAAAGTATAATATTTTCTTAGAATCAATTCCAGGTATCATTCATATTTATATAAAACCAAATATTAGAATAAAAATTGTTTAGGTTTCTAAATCATAAAACTAAAAGTATACATAAGAGAACTGGCTAAAATGAATATGAGATAAGGGAGAAAGGGACAGAATCAATCATAGAACTAAAAATTAAAAATAAGAGTGATTACTGTGGTGCAATCATATACATGCTCAAGCAATTTTAGGCTGAATATTAAAAAACGTATAGTTTTTCCTGCCAGAGTGGCAGGAATGAGAAAAAGATTTTTTATGTTGCTGTTTTTTTGTTGACAAAGCTTCCACATACTTCCTGCAAAGTGAAAAATAATATCATTTCTACATTTATTCCCTTAAAATAAAACATTATATACCCTTTTATTGAGAATTCGTACTTTTTTAGTTATAATGTCTTAATTTTTCTTTTCTTTCTTTTTTTTTTTTTGAGACAGAGTCTCACTTTGTCACCCTCTGCAAAGTGCTGTAGTGTCATAGCTCACAGCAACCTCTAACTTTTGGGCTTAAGCGATTCTCTTGCCTCAGCCTCCCTATTAGCTTGGACTATGGACACCCACCACAATACTCAGCTAGTTTTAGAGGTGGGGCCTCACTCTGGCCCAAGCTGGTCTCGAACCTGTGAGCTCAGGCAATCCACCTGCCTCAGCCTCCCATAGTACTGGGATTACAGGTGTGAGCCACCACGCCCGGCCTTGTCTTAATTTTTCTAATTAAAAATTAGAATGTTTTATAATAACTAATATATATTCATTATAAAAAACATAATAAGAAAAGCATAAAAAGAAATAAATTATCCATATTACCACCTCATGGGTATAATAACCATTAACATTCTGGTTTATTTCCTCCCAGTATTGCTCTATTACGTTTGGTTTTATAAAAATATATACATATATAATACATAAAATACATATCTATTATATATTAATATGGTTTCCTTTGCTGCTTTATTTAGTACATGTATTTGAGCTTTTAAAAATTCTATGAAAAGGTTTTAAATGCTACCTAATAGCTCATTATAATTAATTTAAGATCATTAGCTTAATCATTCACATGAGATACTTCCACAAACTTTTTTGGGCAAAAAGTTTATTTATATGTAATAAATTCTTTGGAAAGATTACCAGAACTTGAATAAAAAAAAAAAATCAAGCTGTGAACAGTTTTGGCTTTTACAATCATGTAATATGAAGAGTATTTATGACTAGAAAAAAATGGAATGGACATTTTACCAAAAATTCTTTTAAAGATAAGGAAAGGAAAGTGACATATAACATATTTGAAGCTTAATGTTTCAATAAAAATACTATAATTTCCCCACATTTAAAACTGTTAATTTACTGCAAATATAAAAGGGAAAATAAGACTTAAAAAAATAAAATATCTGAAAGTTATACTTTTAGATATCTGTCCCCAAATGATTGAAAATTAATGAAACTCTAAAAAACTATAAAATGTATAAATCTATATTAATATCATGGAGTTCTCTGTATTAAAATATGTGACCAAACAGTTAAAGCAAAAATGATACTCATTTATCCTCAAGCTACTCAGAATTGTTCCTGAATTTGTATGTATTTCAGTAACTAGAACTTTTTTTCATTGGTTGTTAGCTATGCTAATCACTGAGGCAGTGAATTAATAATAGTTCATTTTAAGCATCTCTGGCATTAACTAGCTCTGTTACCTGCCATTGAATTGAAGAACCAAGTTAGCTTTATAAAACATTTTATGTCTCAAAACTTCGAAAATTTCAGAAATAGAAAAAACAGTATTACTCATAATATGTGGTGTATATACCATTCTACCTCAAGAAGAACCTGCACCAAAGTACTGTGGTTCAGAAGCTTAGATTCCAAATAGCTGTGCACCATTATGCCCTCTAGTGTCCACAGAAGGAGATAATAATGAGTTAAAAGGGAGGTCAAGTTCCTAGATAATTAGAAATGCTGAGTTTAACATTCTAAGCTTACAAGATGGTAAAAATCTCCACTTCTCCCGTGATAGTGTTAAGGCTAGCTGTTTGAATAAAGAAGAGATAGTGGTCCTGTTCTTTCCTTATACTCAGTTTTAAATTGGCAACAGCTTAACATATTTCTGTTAACTGCTTATCTGATTAAGGATTAGCAAAAATATGCCCTGCCTGATTTGCAGTCTATAAATCTTCTCAGTTACTTAGGGAGTATCTACCTTAGCCTCACTCTGAGTGATGTGAATACACACATGAAAAAATGTGCCTAGATTTTGTCATTTACTAGAAGCCAAAAATTATAATCAAAAAACCAAAAACCAAAAACCAACTCCCGTTTAAACTGCCATGTCCTTGAGGTAATTTCCTACCTTGAACAGCACTGTATTATTGAGTTAAGAGGATGAAGCCAGGGATCCAAATTTTGATACACAAAAAGGCATCAAGAAAAGCCTGAGGATACTGAGCAATTATGTATGAGAAAGGACCAAGAAAGTGAAAAAATTCAGAAATAGGACCAGCTTTGTAATTTAATTCCTGGCAGAAAACAATGAGGAATCTGACTACCCAGACAATGCTATTTCTTATAGAGCTGAAAATAACAATATGAACTAATAAGGAACTTAAAACAGACGATATATGGAATAGGTGTTAATGCATAACTTGAGGCAAAAGTCAAAGACATTCTACTATTCAACACTATTTATGGTTTATTTTCCTTTTTAAACTTTTTTTGCTTCCTCCTCATTCTTTTCTTCCATTCTCTAGAGCAGTGGTTCTCAAACTTTACAGGGAGCTTATTCAAACACGATTGCTGGGCTATAGCTCCAGTTTCTGATTAAGGGTAAAGTTCATTGTTTCCATTTCTAATAAGCTCTTAAGTCATTGATTCTTAACCTTCCTAATGCCACACCCCTTTAATACAGTTCTTCATGTTGTGGTGACCCCAACCATAAAATTATTTGTGTTGCTACTTCATAATTGTAATTTTTCTGCTGTTATGAATCTTGATGTAAATATATGATATGTAGAATGGTCTTAGGCGACCCCTGTGAAAGGGTCATTCAACTCCAAAAGGGGTCGTGTCTTACAGGTTGGGAACCACTGTCTTAAGTGGTGCTGATGCTGCTGGCCTAGGGACCATTATTTTGTGAACCACTATTCTAGACTGTTTTTCTTTTCTTAATTTCTGTGTTTCAGATCTGCCAGGATCTTAGGCTCACAAGTGAAATTTAGACTCCTAAGGGAAAAAAGCCCAAAGAGACCTCAATAAACTGCAAAACATATAAAACATGCAAAAATAAGCAGCTATTATTATTCCTTTATCCTTGTAGAATACTAAGGTGCTTATATGTTTAATAAACTATCTTCTAAGTTACTTTAGAAACTTCATTTCCACCAAAATTTGCTGAAAAATATGCTAATAACAAAAAGCATTTTCTTTAAAAAAATAAATAAATGAGAATTAGGAGTAGAAAAAGAAGGGCAACTAAGTATGTAAGCCAGGAACGGCAAACTACATCTGTGTGCTAACTCTGATTGACTGATAACATCTGCCTAGAAAGCACTGCTGAGAGGATCTGAGGCTACTTTCAGGCAAAAAAATATGGTCAGGCCTTCATATCTGTGGGTTTCACATCTGCAAATTCAATGAACCATAGACCAAAAATATTTGAGAAAAAAAAATTGACCATGTACAGAATTTCTTCCTTGTCATCACTCCCCAAACAATACAGTTAACAATTATTTACATAGCACTGATACTGAATTAAGTATTATAAGTAATCTAGAGATGATTTAAATTACAGAGAATGTTATACTCAAATATTAAGCCATTTTATGTCAGGGACTTGAGCATCAGTGGATTTTGGTATTTGAAGAAGGTCCTGGAACAGGTCCCCCCTGCAGATACTGAGGAACAACTGTAGTTGCACAATTGATTAGCCTAGTTTAACATGGTCAGAAGAATAGAATAACATCTGCCATATGGCAGAAAGTTAAGAATAAGAGGCACAAAAAGGGATCACAATATATTATCCAAATAAGTAAATGTGAATTAAAAAAATGCTAAAAAAATAAATTTCAAGGTGTGATTTCAAAAGAAAAGGAAATCTTAAACAAGAGGCCAAACAGTTAAAGGTGGGAAAGATATTGTGTACAAAAGGGGAGCTAAGACAAAAAAAAATGGAGAAATATTCAGAGAAAGAGGAAATGGAAAAAAGATAGAAGATATATATACTGTGATTGCCAAAGCAACCCGTAACTTACCTCAACAGAAAGCTGATTAAACTGTGTCACTAAGCCATCTGCAGCTGTAGCTACACCAATAAGAGCCATGACCTTTTCTGGACGTGCAACTGCAGCATGAAGCATAAGCCATCCACCAAGGCTACTTCCAACTAGTATCTAAAAATAAAAATAGGTATAGTTTTAAAGACGATTTCCTATTTCTTATCTATAAAGGGAGTGAGTAGTTTAATAGAAATGAATGTGCTTTTAAAAAATATGTAGCTCTCAGATTTTAAATATTTGGCACAAGTAGAATTCACTCATGACTAACTTTTCGTTAAAGTATTAAGTCTATAATGTAGAATAAATTATGAATATAAAACAAAATTTGAACAGTAAAAAGCAAAATGCTACCTATATTTCATTAGAAAGTAAAAATAATAGAATTATTTATTTATTTATTTTGAGACAGAGTCTCACTCTGTTTGTTGCCAAAGGCTATAGTGCCGTGGCATCATAGCTAACAGCAACCTCAAACTCATGGGCTCCAGAGACCCTCTTGCCTCAGCCTTTCCAGTAGCTGGCACTACAGGTGTATACCACCACATCCAGCTAAATTTTCTAGTTTTTAATAGAGACTCACTGCTGCTCAAGTTGGTCTCAGATGCCTGAGCTCAAGCAATCCACCCACCTCAGCCTCCCAGAGTGCCAGGATTATAGGCGTAAGCCACTGTGCCTGGCCAACAGAACAATTTCAAATCAAATATCAAACTTGACTGTTAAACATTTAAATAATCAAATAAATTTTCATACCTAAGGAAACAGCTTAAATATCACAAGGTTATAGTCAATAATCATATTTAACAAAAAGTTACCTGTGGTCCCTCAGCTAAATCATCAATTATAGAAAGAACATCTTTTCTCCATTTTCCCACTGTGCTTTCTTCTAAGTTACCGTTTGAACTTCCAACTCCTGAATAATCAAATCTGGAACAAAAAAAGAGAAAGGTAGCATATTCCTCATTATTACAACGCTAGTAAAACAGCACAGTCAATATATATTTTAGCAAATCCTATTATCTTGAACTTTACATATCTCCTCTTTGCACTTTTTTACCCCCTCCACTGCTACCAGCCTACTCCAAGTCATTGTCATCTCTTGACTGAACTAATAAAATATTCACTTAGTAAGTCTCTCCATCACCATTTTTCACCTTCATAACCTAGTCCCCACATGGCAGCCAGAGTGATCCTTTTAAAATAAAAACATGTCTTGCACAAACCCTCCATAGGCTTTCCATAATCCTTAATTAAATCCAAAGTCCTTACCATGCTTTGGTGCCTGACTGCTTAATCTCAATTTTCTACATTCCTCCCTTTCTTCTTGAAGTTAAAGGAAATACACCACCCACATTCCTGCCTCATCAGTTTTTCCCACTACATGAAATAGTCTACCTTCAGATATACATCAACGTTGCTCTCGCCCCCTCACTTCCTGTAGGCCTTTGGCTCAAATGTTACATGCACAGAAAAGGCTTCGCTGAGTTTTCAATCATTAAAATTGTGCTTCTTGGCCAGGCATGGGCTCATGTCTGTAATCCATAGGCTCACTCTGGGAGGCCCAGACAGGCGGATTGCTTGAGCTCAGGAGTTCGAGACCAGCCTGAGCAAGAGCAAGAGCAAGAGCAAGACCTTGTCTCTAAAAATAGCTGGGCATTGTGGCGGGTGCCTGTAGTCCAGCTATTTGGGAAGCTGAGACAAGAGGATCACTTGAGCCCAAGAGTTTGAGGTTTCTGTGAGCTATGACACTATAGCACTCTATTGGGGGTGACAAAGTGAGACTTTGTCTCAAAAATTAAAAAATAGTGTTTCTTTCATCATTCTCTATTTCCTTCCTAACATTATTTTTTTCATAGCACTGACATACAAAATACTAGATTATTTGTTGTGGTCTGTCTCCCACATCAAGTGAAAGCTCCACAGGGGCACAAACTTTGTTTTGTTCAATACTTTCCCAGTACCTAAATCAGTTCCTTCCAAATGGTAGGTACTTAGCATATATTTACAGAATTAATGGAAGGGAAGGAGACCAGAATCAAATTCATCATCACCAACCCACCCACTTCTCCTTCCAAATTCCTAATTATCTAGAGGTCAAACTCTGATCTGTGAATTTTACTCCTCCTTAAAGGTCCTAATTCAATAAAACATGAAGTATACCATGCGCATAGATTACCCTAAACCCTTGCCATATTGAACTATCCTCAATTCCCAGGTAAGTCCTTTCATAACTTTGAGCTTTCCTGCATGCTGCTCCATCACCTAGCATGGCCTCCAGTATCACTCAAACTCCTAAGTCATTCTTTAAGTCACAACACCTCTTTTAGAACTATGCTTGACATATGCCCATTTTAGTACCTATTTCTTTTGTATATACTCAACACTCTTCAACAAATGCAATGTTTTAAATACATATTGGTCTCCCTCTGACTAGAATGTCAGTTCATTAAGAGCAGATTGTATTATTCAAGTTTATTTTTCCAGGGAACAGAACACTGTCTTTCCTCTATCATCATCATTCAATCTCATTTCTTCTTATGTTCATCTTCTTTGTACTTTGGTACAGGTTTTTGTCATCATAAAACTAGACTATACCAGTTGCCTCCCATAACTCTATAATATGACTCTCTCTCCAAATGGATCCATTTTATACCTGTCAGGTTTTTTCCCTAAACATTATATTGATATGGCATTCCTTTAATAGCTCTGTGTCACATACAACATAAAACTTTAGTGCTTTGACTTGTTTCCATAGACCATTATATTGTAATCATCTCAGGCCAACCCTTTCTTACTTCATCAGAAAAAACTATTGCTTTAGCCAAGTTGATTAATTTTTAAAATAGGCTCTATGTTTTCTGATCTGTTTTATACCTCATACTATTGTTTTCTTCATCTGGAACACCTTTTCCCACCACAGCTCACAGCAACCTCCAGCTCTTGGGCTTAGGCGATTCTCTTGCCTCAGCCTCCCAAGTAGCTGGGACTACAGGAGCCTGCCACAACACCTAGCTATTTTTTGTTGCAGTTTGGCCGGGGCTGGGTTTGAACCCACCATGCTCGGTATATGGGGCCGGTGCCCTACTCACTGAGCCACAGGTGCCACCCTCCACCACTTTTTTTTTTTTTTTTTTACTAATATCCTCTCTCACAGCCTATTCCAAATGAAACTTGTAAAGGAAATACTTCCCAGAAAGGGTGAAAAAAAAAAAAAAAAAATCTCTCCCTTATGAAACTTACATAGAATTTATTTTAATGTATCACAGGTGATTTATTACATCCTGGTCTCTAAGACTGTGTGTATGAGAGGGTTCATTCCTGTGAGAATGTAAAATCCTGATGTGTGTGTGTAGGGTAGGATACCACCAGCTTATTTTTATCTGTGTATTCTTCACAGTGCCGAGGCATGGAAGCCTCACACCCTGAGAATAACAGTTACCAAATAAATAGAACTGGAAAGTAAACGTAGAAAGAAATACTTAATTCAAATATCAAAGATTCTTTGTTTTTCTGAGTCTCAAAATCAGGCAAAAACTAATAAATCTCTGAGTTTTTAAGGGATATGAACGAATATATATATACAATATATAGCATGCTCATATTCCTGTAGAGATAAGGGATTTATAAGTGAGGGAAAGAAGAAGAAATTCAATTTTTCTTTAGCTTTGAAGCGAAATGATCTTAGATCTGTGGGAAACAGAACAAGCCAGCTGCTGTGGTCTAAATCAATTGTTTCTCCCTCAATCCAGAGTAAGAAGAAGATGGGGTTGGGTGTGGAACCAGTTAATTCTCCTTTTCCCCTCTTCTTGGGGAGGAACTGCTACAACTTTCATAGTGAGATGACTTCCAAATATACGGTAAGAATGAAAAATAAATGTAGAGCTCTGTCATGAAGGAAAATATAAACACTTAGGGATACCAACAGGTTACATACAAGGAAAAAAAATATAGCTCACTTCTGCTCAACACTGATCCATGGACAAAAATACTTCAAACATATCCAGCATCTTATGACTTTTATAAACAGTAACACATCTCTGTCCTAGCAGCTTCAATGTTCCAGGTCCTAGTCCCACATTAAAAATTCCATTAGTAATAATTATGAGAGAATACTAGTCTTATAACCATGTGTCACATTCCTGAGATCTAACTTAATCTTATCTCAGACATGGTGGCAGGACATTAACAAACCATTTTCATATATGCATATGTACTATTTTTTGTATAATAAATTATATAATCATTCAAAATTTAAATTTTACAGTAAAAAAACACAAAAATTGAGAAATTAAATATGAAAATAGAAAATAAACTCTTATAATAAACTAAAATGCAATCAATAGTTAATAGTGACTATATTGCAATGAACTTTGATAAATACAAATAAGAAGGAATTTATGACATTAAAAAATTGTAGCAAAGTGATATACTTTATAAAACGTATACTTATTAGCATTCAAAACACAGAAGGCCCACATTATGTCTCACTGAGAGATAGGAAATAATTATACCTCTCACAGTCTCAAGTGAAATTAAAGAACCAATAAAACTGTAATTTCTTGATTCAAATTCTTTTAAGGGCATAAGAGAAAAACAACAGCCATACTTCTGCTCAGGGTAGACACCCTCCCTGGATAGCACTTTCCTTCTATTCAAATCCCAACTATTCTTCCTCATTGTTCTTTTGTACAGTCTTTTCTGTTCACTTCAATGTCATTTTCTTTCAATTAAAATTTCTTATGCAATTAAGTATAATGCTCTTTTGAAATTTAATCACATTTGCAGTCATCTGCTTACTTTCTTGTATGTATTTTATCTAGGTTCTTCCACCCTAACTGTAAGATCCTCAAAGGTGTTAAGTACAATACTTTATATATCATGCAGCACATAGCATATTGCTAGAGTGTCTATTCACAAAAACAAAAAAAAAACAAACACTAGAATCTTCAGAATAACATTTAAGTCATTACAAATTTTCAGAGTTCTGAGCATGAAATTTGAACAATTAAGTTAATTTCATAAAAGAAATAAGAGACAACCCATGATATAATTTCTGCTAATCCCCTGAACAGATAATCTAAAAACTTATAGCTGTACTTTCTAGAATTATTGAATGTTAATGAAACTACTCTTCTAAAAATTTAGACAAATAGACTTTTAGACTGTTAAGAGCTAGAAAAGTACTCAAAGTATCTTTAATCCAATCTCTATCTCTCTTTTTTTTTTGTCACCCTAGGTAGAATGCTGTAGCGTCACAGCTCACAAACCTCAAACGATAGCTGGGACTACAGGCACCTGCCACAGTACCTGGCTATTTTTAGAGATAAGATCTTGCTATGGCTCAGGCTGGTCTTGAACTTCTGAGCTCAGGCAATTAACCCATCTTGGCCTCCTAGAGTGTTAGGATACAGGTGTGAGCCACCCGCCTGGCCACCTTATTTATTTATTTATTTATTTTTTTATGGCAAAACTAGGTTCAGTGTTTATTAACCAGCTTATCACAGATACTGCTAGAATCCCTGTTTCTTAAATTCCAGGCCAATATTCTTTCCACTACATCATACCATCTCTTCTGGAAAATTACACACTACATAAATGACTTCAAGGTAAGCAAACCTAATAACGACAACGTAAACAAATAATTTTACTAAAATAACTGTCAGTATGAAAAACTAGGAATTATAAAATCAAGCTTTAGTTAAATATCATCTATCCCTATGTATGCTTACACATACTCAGACTACTGGAATTAGGCGAAAGAGAAAACTCAAGCAGAAACAAATTATACAATACTAATTTTACAATGCTTTTAAATACATTTTACTTTTAAATACATATTTTAGAATAAACAGTAGTTAAACACAGCCTTAAGTTCCTAATGGAAAACCATAATAAAACTAAAAGAGATCACAAGAAAACCAACTAGTATATTGTTTGTTGTCATACAGATTATTTCATCTAAGTAGTTTATTTACGGCTGGTTTTCTTAAGATGTCCTTTCCTGCCAGCACTGTCAGTGCCACAAAGGCCTTTATAAAAGGTCTTTTAAAGGCTGCCATTACAATGAAACAAAATAAATTGATCTATAAAAATACTGGTATTTACTTCAATTGGTTAGGGCAGAAGTAATTCTCCATTGCCATGCTAAATGGTAGCAATATTTTCTCTGAAATGTTTTGTTCCTACCTTATACAGGCGTGACCTAGAGATTTGCAAAACTCCTCAATCGCCAAAGCCTTTGTACCATTCATATTAGAAAGATAGCCAGGGATGAAGATTACTCCTGGACTTTTGCCTTTTAGCTTCTTATAAGCCAGGCTTGGAAGGTCTGGTCGATTAAGTAAAGAGAATGACGTCTTTTGTCTGCAAGCTGAACAAAGTACACAAAACATAAAGTACGGTTTGCAAATTCAGTTTTTAGACAGCCACATATATTTTCAATCTTAACTTTCTTAACTCATTCATGTTAAATACCATTTCCATTTAATAGGAAAAACATAAACAGACTCAAACTCTTAAATTAATGTCTGTGCATGAGATCTCTAGTTTTAAAATGGTGTCCAATCAATACCTTTTTCAATCAAAGTCCAAATCTTGATTCTTCCAAAATACACAATGATTTAGAAATTCCAAAGCAACAAAAATATGACTCATCAAAAAACATTTTTCCTGTGTTGCTGTATTGTCTATCCTAAACAGGATCAGTCAACATTCAGATTTACTTACATTAGTTTCTCCTCTCTTGAGGGATTTTTGTCTTTTTTATTTTTTTTAAAAGTTTAAGAGTTTCACATGCTCTCTTTAGGGAAGATGAGAGGGAGAAAACTGCCCTTGATAAACTGTTTCCAAGAGGAAGGTGCCACTCTCATTTCCACCCACAAAAAAAAAAATCCTGGGCCATTGTTAACAGCTCATGGTAATTTTTATCAGCTGAGGTGAGTTCAAGGTGTAGTTTCATTACAATAACCTTGAATAACGTATAATAGCATCATTTTTGGAAAATTTCTCACAGGATTCTGCAATCACTTTGTGTTTTATTTGTTAGTTTGGCTTTCTGTAAATGGCATACACAGACCTTAGCATAACAGTACAAATGTAACACTACAACGAAGAACTTACTCCATTTGTTTATCAAATTTTCTCCTTACTATAAAATCAATATTTGCTCTTAAGACATTTTTAAAAAACAAAGTCATTTTTAATCTTTCCTCCTTCATACAAAGACATTAGGTTTATGTACTTCCTTATAGTCTTTATCAGAACTTTAATAGAATCTCTTTATTAAATGAAGCCTTCCCTCCACTATCTTGTGACTTATGGAAACTAAGTCTCTTTGCTGTGTGTTGCTAAAGTTTTCCCCAGTTTGGATTTTAAAAGATGATTTTTTTATAAAACTTAATTGAAGGCCTTAAATTTATCCCTTTTACAGGTAAGTTTATTCGAAAATTTCAAAATAGAGAAAAATCTGCTAAAATTCAGACTTTTGGTAGAGGCCAGTTATGTTGGTTTACAGACTGTGAAAAGACCAAGCCAACTCCATTTTGTTAAAACTAACTCCATTTTGTCTCACAGCCTTCACTGACCCCACTTTGGCCTGCAGCGTTCAATTTGCAGCTGCAGCTGAATACCAAGGTGATAGGCCACCTGCTTCCTCCCTTCCCCTCCTCCAGTGTGTCCGCCCCCAGCAATAACACCCCAGCAGTAGTAAATCTTTCCCCTAAGCAATCAGCCCAACTCAAACATTGTTTAGGTTCCTAAGCCCCTGTCCCCCCTCCCCTTTTCTGTATCCTTAAAACTGCTCTTCCCTCTGCAGACAGCGCTTCTCGGCCCTCCTGCTGAGACAGGAATGAGAAGCCCAAATCCGGGTTTGTGAATAAAACGCCTCTTGCTTTTGCATCGGACTTGGTTTTTGGGTGATTATGAGGGGTACCCTGCGATCTGGGCACAACAAAAAATGTTCATTTCCCATTTTCTTAGCTGAACACTCAAAAACTCCTTTCTATCCCCCTTCAGGGAATAGATGTTATATCCCAACCCAGTGATTTTCCGGAGTTAATTACAATTTATGTAATGTTAGTGAGTTGTAAGTGGACACATTCTTAACAAAATCATCTTTGCACCATAAAGATTAGCTCAAAGCCTGGTGCAAAAATGCTTACTGAATGTTTGCTTAACAGACAAAAGCCTATTATTCTCTGGTTAATGAACTGACATACTTGCTAGGGGTACTTACATACAACACACCTTTTCCTTGTGTACAATTAAATGTAAGTTAAACTGATTATGTAAGCTTAAAAATTTAACTCAAAACAGAGAATCTCTGCCATGACATTAATTACCATTCCTCGTGGCAAGGGTGTGAACACCACACAAAGCCACAAACCCCTGTAATTCCGAGACAGACTAGTGTACAATGGAGAGGTTCTCTGATTTTTTGGTCCAAATTCTGGTTTCCTTTGCACGGTACTGATTATGATTATTTCACTGAGTAGGAGCCCCAACACAATACTGGAAATTAGGCTTGACAAGGGCGTCTACACTTTTAAAAAGAGCATGCCTCCTCTATTTTAAGTCCCTTCAGGTCAAGAAAGGGTGGCTTAAAGAGTTTGAGTTACAATCTCTAAACCCCAGAAGCAACTAATAATCAAAGGCATGAAATGCACATCTTCATCCTTCCTACTGCTGTGTTTAATGCAGGAAAACAGGCACAGAGCAGGAGCTCCGAAAACTGCAGACCACAGAACGCCAGGAAGGCCCGGCAGCCCTGGGGCCGCAGCCCAGCTTTCTCCACAGCCTCCACCAAGGCTGTACAAAGCGCCTAGAACCGGGGTGATAAGGCAGGGGCGTTTTTGAAGGGGGCGCCAAAAACGCACTGTACAGGTCCAGGAACTGACGCAACCCGAGGCGTTCGAAAGAACGCACGCTACTCCCGCCTTTCGGGCACTGACCTGGGAGCCACCGTGGCGCCCGCTGGGGCATCCGTGCAAGTAACGCGCTGAGGCCACGGTGGGGGCCGAAGAAGACGGCTGCCCAGCCCCAGCTCCGACTAGGTACCCAAGCCCCCACAGCGGCCAAGCCCACACCCGCCATCTTCCCAGCTGGCCCGCACCCCACTGGGTCCGACAGAGACCTGCGCTCCGCGCAGGAGGCTGGGCTGCGCATGCGCCGCCGGCTGCGGGGCGGAACTCGCTAAGAGCGTCCTACGCCTGTCACTCCGCCAAGGGCGAAGTGCGCAGATCGTCGTTGCGCTTGTCCTCCTCGCTGTTGGGCGGCTGGTTTTGTTCTTAGGCCGTTTTGCCTGTGACAGTTTGGAATGTTAATTTTGAGTGTGGTTGGGAAGCTGCCTGCCTTTTCAGTGAGCTGATAGATATTCCAGGGCTGAAGCTCGGGGGGGAGCCTCGGTTCCTCGGCTGAGAATCTCATCCCGCAGCCGGGAGGGAGCGGAAGCCTGAGACGCGAGGCTTGGCTGCATCGCAAATCCCTCCCGCCTCGCGACAGCTTTACCCCATACCGGAAAAGCTTCTAGAATCCGACCTTAATCTGGCTGTATAAATACCTGAGTACAATCTGATGTTTGCCGCTCTCTCGCCGCTTTCCAATTCGTTGATTTTGTTTTGTTTCTGTATATGCCTGACCAGTGAATTACTGAGTTATACTGACCCCCGCCTCATGCTATCCGGTAGATAAATGATCTCAAAGGAAGAATAAAATTGAAAGGATTGAATACAATTTAGGAGAGTATGTATAGTTCAGGGATAGAAGGAACTTTTTAACAGTCAAGATTTAACCACAAAATCCTAAAGAAAAGGATATTTGTGTATGAACTTTTAAAACTTTTAAATAGCACAAAAACACGTGAAGTCTAATCTAGAAAAAGATTTTGCAGCATAGATACGTCAATATTCCTATTAAGCCTACTCCTAGGGGGGAGGGGGGTTGAGGGAGGGGTATTGGTGGAATCACACCTACGGGGCATCTCACAAGGGCAAGGGTGAAACTCAGCAAATGTGAAATGTAAATGTCATGCCACGGTGACTGGGAAAATGCCAGGAAGGCTATGTT
>CAUYPK010096190.1:0-16360 GCA_963574355.1 Loris lydekkerianus | reverse complement strand
ACTGGTTAACATAGCCTTTCTGGCTTTTTCTTAGTTATTGTGTTAAAACATTTATATTTTACATTTAGTAAGTTTCACATGTACCCTTGTAAGATACACCATAGGTGTCGTCCCACCAATTACCTTCCCTCCACCCATCTTCTCCCTTCTACTCCCCTCCCTTTCCCCATATTCATAGGTTATAACTGGGTCATAGCTTTCATATGAAAGCCATAAATTAGTTTCATAGTAGGGCTGAGTACATTGGATACTTTTTCTTCCATTCTTGAGATACTTTGCTAAGAAGAATATGTTTCAGCTCCATCCATGTAAACATGAAAGAGGTAGTCTCCATGTTTCTTTAAGGCTGCATAATATTCCATGGTGTACATATGCCACAATTAATCCATTCTTGGGTCGATGGGCACTTGGGCTTCTTCCATGATTTAGCAATTATGAATTGGGCTGAAATAAACATTCTGGTACAATTATCTTTGTTATAATGTGGTCTTCTGAATATATACCAAGTAGAGGAATTGTAGGATCGAATGGCAGGTCTATTTTTAGATCTCTAAGTGTTCTCCAAACATCTTTCCAAAAGGAACATATTAGTTTGCATTCCCACCAACAGTGTAGAACTGTGCCCTTTTCTCCACATCCACTCCAATTTAATCATTCAGTATTATATTCAAAACTTTAACATCACTTTGTTCTCCATCAGTTTATACAACTATAATCTGTCAATAGCTAATAATGATAATAACAATAAAACAAAATCCTCCTCGTGATCAACCAGTAACTACTTCATGTAGCCTTTGCTTCCTTGCCCAAATCTCCAACCTTGCCAAACCCTAAGTTCACTCACAGCACGGGGCATTTTGTACTTGCTCTTCCCTTTGCTTGGACCAGATGGTGCCGTTAAGCCTCCCTCATCTCATTCAGCTCTTTGGCCTTTGGTTTTATTGCTCCTCCTTGGAAAACATAACCCTTCTCTCCCCCTGTCACTTCCTGTTTCCTTGGCTTGCTTCATTTTTTTCCATGAGACTTACCAAGTCTAGGATTTTACTACCTAGACATTGAAATATTTATCTTTTGGGTCCCCACAAGAACGTTCAGCAACTTTCTTGTGTTTGTAACTTTGTATTTCCTGCATTTAGAAGAGCACCTTGAACATCATTCAACAAATATCAGTTGAATGAACGAACAGTAAACCACAGTGTCAACTGCCTTAGTGAGAGTCATTCTTCGATCAGTTCTTTCAGAATTTACTATATGCTGGGTGCTGAGCTAGGTGCTAAGTATATCCTGACAGAGCTTTTTCCTATTCTTATGCAGAATTCATCGTGTAAAAGAGACTAAAAGAAGTAAGGGGGCACTTTTAGTATGGGGTGGTGCGTACTTTAGGGACATGCAAGGTGTGTATCGTTTGGTGAGTAAGAATGAATAAGATAAAGCAGGGGAAGAGTTTGTCCAGTCGGGGAGAGGCGGATGTAGGGAGGACAACCTGGAGGTTGGGGTGGGTTTGTACACTCAGTGGAGCATAAAGGCAAATGAAACCAAACCAAAAATCTATGTGCCTGCAGAAGGGAGGGGCAGATTGGGATCAAGACGCAGCTGGAGAAGTTAAGTAGGTAGGACAGGGCACAGACAGTATTCTCCTCAGTAGAAAGATATCTGGACTACATTTTAAGGAAGGGATTGTCTCTGAAAGTTCACATGAATGTGAAGAAAAGATGAATGTGAATCATGAGAGAGAAGAATGGGCCACAGAGCAGTTTAATTAGACTGACATGAGGATAGGTTCATGAGGAAGGAGTTGCATTGTTTTTTAAATTTCAGAATATTATGGGACACAAATGTTGGCTACATAAATTGCTTTTGTACAGTGTGTGTAAAAGCTTTAAGTGTGCCCCTCATACTTAAAGTGTGCATTGTACCTGTTAGGTGTGATTTTTTCCCTCTCCTCTTTCTCCCGTCCACCTGCTTGATTTCTGTTGAGTTTTATTATTAAGTTGGAACTAATCGAATCAACACTCATGTTCAGGTATAGAGCTGGGCACTTGAAGTCTCCTTCTCCAGTCCCTGCAATCTTGAATGTAAATGCAGAGAGTTTCCTATTTGCTTTGTTAGACAGTGGGACTCTTTCCCTCCTTCCCAATAAGCTGGAGGAGGTGCTGTGAGCCAGCTATGACTTCAGAAGACAATTCAGGCTGTAATATTTAGGAAGAATTGAGAGGTTGTCAAGGTGGAAGCAGGGGGAGCAGGCAGGTGGTATTTGTACTTCTGTGTGTTTTGGCTGAGAATCTCACTTTATTTAATCCCACGACTCCTCTCCTGCAGACATCTGGACTCACCAGACATACTACTGATTGGAGAAGGGAAAAATGAAAGTGCTAAGGTGTTAAGGATTAGTTCCAAAATCCCTCACTTGTGAGGATTTAATTGCCACCTCTGCCTACACATGGGGCAGGATGCAGTAATAAATAGAAACAGGAAGTCACTGAAGACTGAGGCAATTTGGAAACAGAGTCCTAAGGTAACTTGCCAGGCTCCAGGGGCTCTGCGTGGGCAGTGAAACAGTTAGATTGCAGGGAGTACCTAGGAACAGGAGTTTCTTAGCAAGAAGATCCATTCCTAAGCCCATTTGCATTGTCTTCCCTTATACACGAATTTTATAAGTTCCAGGAAACACTCTGAGAGCTGAGGAAAGTAGACCTAGTCCCTTGCCCCATGGAAGTTACTATCCACTGGAGAAAGAGGACAATGAAATCATCACTCAGTAAATAACTGCAGGCTGTGTTTAGCCGTCCAGTGGGACCCGGGCTGGCTGGGGCTGTCAGGGAAGGTACGCTGTAGAAGTGACCTCTAGGCCAAGGCTCTGTATGTTGAGAAGAGTTTATTAGGTGAGAATTTGGAGGACCTGTGTCCAAAGAAGAGGAGACCTCAAGGCCCTTTAGGCCTAGAGTTCTCAATTTCATTCTGTACAGGAGTCACTAGGGGACTTGTTAAAAAGGCAGAAGCAATGTCTGTGATTGGCTCAGTTCTCAGTGAGCTCTTGTTTCTGTATTTCACCACGGATTTCCACCAGATTCTCATGCAGGTGGCCAAAAGACCCCACATCACAAAAGCACAGAAGGACTATGAGTCTGATGGTTTTCAAAGTGTGCATCTGGCCTGAGGGTAGGCTGGTAAGCAGGGAGGCAGGGCTCTGTGACCATGTACATCTCCTGAGAAATCTTACTCACCTCTACTTTACTTATTTTGCAGAATATTTATAGGAATATTGCCATATGCCTTTTCTCCAGCAAAATACAAGTTCTTTGCTTGTACTGCTTATTCCTAAGAAATATAGTTTCTGAAATAGAGACAGAATCCTGGCAGATGCCTCCTCACCCAAAATGCATTAGGAAGAATGTAAATTAATGAATCAAATGTTTCATATCTAGGCAAAAGTTTGAAGACCAGTTCAACTGTTCATTTTATAGATGACAGCCAGAGAGGATCATTGCTTGTCGAAGACAGTCCGACTTCTTAGGTGAGAGGGCTGACTTACAATGCCTTTGCCTACAGTTCAGTGCTGGTTCCAATGTCAGCTTGTAAGGAAGCCAAACTGTCGGCAGCATCTTGCCTAAAATACAAGAGGCAAGTAAGAAATATGAAGTAGCCTAAGAACAATTCATATGAATTAAGAGAGCTTCCGTTTACCCTGGGCAATTAACTTGCTAGATAAAATCTTGGAAATAATCCTAAACCAGATCTGGTTTGCACTTAGTACGACAGAGAAATACAACCCAGGTCATGGTCACTGAGCCTGTTTCTTCATCTATACAAGACAGCCGGCCATCATAGCTCCCAGGATGCTCCTGAGTATTAATGCAGAGCGCCTGACCCATATTATGTGACTAATGTACATTTACGCTTAAGCATATGGATTTGGCGTATTAAGCATGTTCAATATTGGAAAGGAGATATCATTTGTGTCTGCATGTAGTCAGAATTTAGGTAGCTAAAGATCTGCATGGAAGAGAGAGAGGGAGTGGAAAGAGGAAGAGGAAGAAGAGAAGAGAAGAGAGGATAGGGGAAGACAGGGAGAGTACAGTTTCTTCCGGGAAGTACCATGTGAGCTGCAGCAGTGTCATGCTCTGTCTCTAGGCGGTGACTTTTGTAGGATATGGGTATCACGATGCCTTTATGCTCAACAAGAATAACATTTGATATTCATTGTGGAGACATGAAGAAGGATGAATTAAGGCTAACTCGATGGAGAGAATCTATTTTTGTGTGCTTTAGGAAAAAAAATAGAATTAAAATTCAGATTTGAGGGGCATCCTCAGGGGACTGGCATCTATGCTGTGGTTTGGAATATTGTACGACTAACTCTTCTGATAAAATCTAAGTAAGTAATCTCCTCTGTAATTTATCCTTCGCCCTACTGTCTGTGTGAGACTAGAATACGTGTCGGTGACCACAACGACGACTAATTCCTGACTGAAACATTTCCAATTCATCTGGGCATTCAGAACACGGTCCCTAATGTTCCACACACATTTTTACTTGTCTGAAACTTGTAGCATGTGCTAGGTAGTAAGGACAGCAACAGTGACCCCTTCCTACCCTCTGTTGCATTCTGAATCCCTCCTGTAAGCATTTCTGTCATTTATGCAAGCTTAGTTTTAATTCTTCAAAAACAGATACTTCCCTTCTTTCCAGGGCAGACTGCTATATTCAGATCCATTCAGAACTGAATTGCTTTTTTGGGTGGAGATTTACTCAGCACTCATTCTAGCTTTAGCTCTTGGGAGTCATGTTTTCATAACATTAGGGCTCATCAGATCCTCCCAACTAGGAAAATTGGTGGTGTTGTCTTTCTTCTTGTGGTGCTTAGGCAATCAAATATCTCTAGGAATGCTTTAGACACCCCCCCCCCCCAGGGTGAGTTTTTATTTTCATTGTAAAAACTAAGTCAATTACTTTGGTTAATCATCAAATCAAAGATTCCACTTGAAACATGTTTATTTTCTTACCTGTGATTGGACATTTTTAGCAGTTATTTTTTCTGGTGTGTATTGAAATAATGACTGTGTTATTTATGTTAAAAGGCTCTCCAGGAAAGCTATGGAGGAAAACATTCTTGTTTTCTAATTTGCTCTAACCTGATACTCTTTAAACATTTGGCAAGGGAATTTTTTTTTTTTTGTCAAAACAAAATCAAACAAACAACAAGCAAAAACCATCCTTATCTATTTCTCTATGTAGTTTAATCTATAGATCTTTGTTCTGGCATCTTTGATTATTCTTTTAAAATGCATTATTTGAATGGCCATGTCAAGGAGTTAAATTGGAATCATGAAACTTTTCATATAAAGGGTCAAATAATAAATACTGTGAACTTTGTGGATTCTGGTCTCTGTAGAGCTACTCAGTTCTGCTATTGTAGTTTCAAACCGTCTATAGATAACACAACACATGACAAGTGAGTTTTCCAATAACAAAAAAAATTATTTACAAAATAGATGGTGGGACAGATTTGGTCTTTGGAGGGTAGTATGACAACTTGAGAATTAAATAATGTTTAAAGATTCTTGGTGCATTTGGGTTAAGTAAAGGATGGTTCTAGATGCCCAGTTCCTGATATAGGGCCATAAATTCAGTGAATGAGTATTGAATGAGATGAAGGAAAAACAAATATTTCTTAACTAGTTTAAAGCAAGATCATGGAAGGTTTCTATCCAGGAAAATAAAGAAAGTGTCTAGGTAAGAATGGGGATTTGGGAGAGACTCTGAGACAGCAGTGTGCTTACCAAACCTAAAGTATTTTAACGAGAAAGAAATTGGCAATTAAATGCAGTATTACTGGGGAAGAAGTTGTTCATTTTTCTCCTAAAAAGATATACAGAGGAAGGTAAGTAGAAACCTAAGTGTTTTATAAGACCTGGTTTTTAAAAACAGACAACTGTGTATCTTTGAGAGAATCATCTCCCCCACTCAGAGTCTCTGTACTTCTACCTTAAATTTAAGGAAATGATGAAGACACACTCTGTGGTCCCTTGGAGCACTCAAGTTTTGTGATCTGAAAGAGAAAATTCATATAATTGCTGTGTTTAATGGGATTTATGATAATTGGAAAATAATTGCAATTCCAAACTTTTATTAATCTATATTTGGTTATGAGTCATGCTTTCATAATAGATGCTTTGGAAATAAGCAGAAAGATAAATCGAGTCAACAGAATTTTTAATATTTTATTTATATGCAATTTGTATAATCCCTAGTGCCCACAGGCATATTAAGATCATTTAAAATATCCATTAAAAGTTATACGTTATACGATAAACTCCCATTTGAGAATGCCTTGCCGAAGGACATATAGCTAACATTTATTGAGTAGCTACTATTGCCAGATTAATTGCATTCATTATGTTTAATACTTCCAGCAACACTGCAAGGTAAGTCCTAATATTCCTATTGCACTGGTAAAACATCTCAGCCATTGCTGTGGCTCATGTCTGTTATCCCAGTACTTTGGGAAGCTGAGATGGGAGAATTGCTTGAGCCCAGGAGGTTGAGGTTGTAGGGAGCTATGATATGTCACTGGACTCTAGTTTGGGCAGTAGAGCAAGACCCTTTAAAAAAAAAAAGAAAGAAAGAAGGGAAAGGAAAAGAAAGGAAGGGAAGGGGAGAGGAGAGAAGGGAAGGGAAGAGACGGGAAGGGGTCTGTAAATGGTCCCTCAGATGCTGAGGGATCCATAAATGGTTGCTCAGCTAATGAGTGGTTTAATGCTGGAATTCAGAGCCAGGTCTGTAAAGTAAGTGCTTATCCCATAGTGACATGAAGTCTTGGGGAAAAGACTTGTTTTGCATCCCCTTTGCGGGTGGTTAGTGGAATGAGCTTTTGTTTGATGTCTTATATTTTTCTCCTCTGTAGAACAGGAGCTCTTGGCAAGTCAGTTTGGGAGAATCAATGCCTTTCCTCTATTCACACAAGGATACCAGAATGGGCCAAGGAGTAGAGAACAGGAAGAAACAGAATTGTGAAGTCTAAATGTCCAACCTAGCTCTGGGGTGGGTTTGCCAAATTTCCTTCCCTGCCCTGGGCCTCAGTTTCCTTAACATGTGATGGTGATGGTAATACTCTCCAACATCCAGGTTGTAGGGAGGATAATATATCTGAGGTAGGACAATTAAGTTTGTGAATTTATCTTAGGAAAAGTGTTACATACTTCACTGCTGAATATCACTATAGTCATCTTCTAAGTGCTTGCCTTGGAAAGCTATGCACTGAGGCCAGCACCTACTGTACCCTTCCAGACAATTTTGGAATTCATTTTGGAATGGCCATCAGAACTGGCATATTACCCTTGATGTCCTGAATGTCATCAAATGTCTTCCTTTTAATTTCTTTATCTATGGATAAAGAAAAAAAGCCTTTGGGGGCCAGATCAGATGAGTGTGTGTGGGAGTATTCTAATACAGTTATTTGTATACTGGCTAAAAGCTCCCTCACAGACATTCCATGTGAGCTGGTGCATTGTCATGATGCAAGAGGCACGTGTTGTTGGCCAAGATTATCAGTTAATATTTTCCTGTTTCTCTGTTGATGTTTACTTAGTCTACTTTGCTTTTCACAGTCAGCCAACAATTTTGATGCACAATTGGATGAATTTTTTCATTGTTTTTTATCAGTTCTGCTCATTACTCACTACCATGACCTCTCTTCATTGGTGACACTTTCTCAGAACTTTTTCACAGCTTTATCCATGTAACCTTGGAATAACATGTCTCTGATTTCACTTCCACTCTTGCCAAGTTTAACAATAAATTTGTGAATGTTTGTTCATTGTTCTAATTCAACCTCCACCATTCTCATGACAACACAAAAAAACACACAATAATAATGAATGTCATTCATCAAGACACTGCCGCACTTCAACATAAACACAATTGTGAGACACTAATATACCAAGGCTATGGAATCATACTGAGTTGTTTGTACGGTGCTGCCAACAGAAGCACATAAGAGTAAGTTTGCCAACTCAATTGCAAGATCTCATATGGTGACAGATATTTATGAAGGACCAAGTGTACTGTGGAACCCACAAAATCAATATAATGAGAAGAGAGAGCACTAAACCTGAGATCAGGAATGTATATTTTAGTCCCCTTTACCACCAGTGGTGCTGTGAACTTTGCAAGCATCTTTTTCTCGCCAGGCCTCAGTTTCCTCTTTGTGAAATAACAGTGCTGACCTGAGTGACCTCTCCAAAAGCCCTTTCATTCTGATGCTTTGGATAATGGATAGCAAGCAGTGAGCAGCTGGAAGGTGGCTCAGGACACATCAGCCCCTCAGAGTAGAGTAAACAGGTGCATTCTGAGCTCCCTTCCCCATGATAAATTCTCATAAACCTCCAAAGGGGTTTCCTGCCCTCAGTAATGGTGCTTCCTGGAATATCTCACTTGCTTATCTAAAATGGTTCATTTATATAAAAGTTGAGCCATCCCTAAGTATGTTTGTTGAGTTTCTATTTTTCCCTTTCAAGTTTGCACTCAATGGGAAACACGTAGCTCCCTGCCAGCGTGACTTCGAGATGTCCCCATTCCTCTGAACCTATTCCCATAAAAGCCTTCAGAAGTGCTTGAAGTTGGTGTGAGACTAAACCTTTCATTACTTAAGTGAACACACTTTAGAAAATAGACTTAAATACAAATCATAAGCAAGGACTATTTTATTCTCTAAAGTTAAGTCATGTCTTTACTTTTACTAAAGTAATTCTATTCATAACCATTTTTCAGAGATGTTCTTTTTTTTTTTTTTTCTGCTTTTCCTCCTCTCACTCCTCTGGGGCCAAATGCTTTTGCTGCTGCTGCTCAGCTGCCCTCCCACTTGTGTTCTGGGGCATGAAGGCAGCCAAGGGATTTGGCGCTGACACCCTCTCATTAAGATGCATCATTTCTACTTCACATATGCCCTTGGGTTCACCTTTCTTTAAGCTCACTGAGGATCATGTAGGAAGAGACTGGCAAAAAAAAAAAAAAAAAAAAAAAAAAAAAATGCCCTTACTCCTTCTCTCTCAGCTCAGTGATTTCATCTCCTTTCTCTCCTTTTCTATAATTACCCTTGTTCATCTCTAGGTATAATTTGCTATTGACAATAGTAGACATAGTCCCAGAGTTCTCCCCCATTACCCTGATACTCAGAGGCTTCTTTTGATTTCAACTCCAAATGATTAGTTAATGTAAACAATTGAATAAGACACCAGGAATATTACTTAATTCAATGTAAACATTTCACATTGTATATCAAAGCAGTACCGTGAACCCCACACATGCATCAATGTACAAAGTTACAATTTAATACAAAATAATTAATTTAAAAAACACCAGGAATAAGCAAATGCAAACATCTCATCACTCTATCAGTCATGCTTTCAATAACAAAAGACAGTATCTATAAAATGGTCCACAATGCCTCCTTGCATTAAGTCAGACCACCAGAGAGCCATGTGTCTAGACTATAATATGTTTGAATCTTAGGGAATGGCTTGACTTAATGGTGCTTTGACTTATGCATTAAGCTACCTAAGCAAAGTGAACTCACGAGGGTGTTGTTGAGGACATCGCCCAACAGTATCAACTTAATCCAACTCTTTATGAGAAACCATGGGAGAAGTTGTGTCTTATCATAGGATCCAGTGAGTGTATTTCTCCAACAACTTTGAACAACTACTCTGCCACCTACTTGACTGTCTAGCTCTTTTGGCAATGATTTCCTTTTTCCTTTCATTGCAAGGAATCTCAGGGACATCAGGGACTCACTTCCATCCGGTGTTTAGGCATTTATAGAATTAATTTTACAAATAATTTTAACCCAAAAACTTCACTTTCTGGTCTTCCATTTATTTTTACTATTTTCTCTACATTTTAAAGCCTAAAGGATATGTGTGTTTTTGAAAACTACCTCCAACTATATCTGAGCTGATATTTAAGTAAGCAAATCATAAAACATGCTCTGTGAATAATAAAACAGCCTTTAACTTATTCAGAGGCCATTTGTAGTCTAGATGATATAATGCAGGAAACACATTTATCCAGTGCTGGAAGTGTTTCCCTCACAACCCTGAAAAGTAGAAACTCTGCCCATGATTTAAAGATGAGGAAACCAAAACAGAACATTTTAAGCAATAGAAACATCACAAGTCTAAGTGTGCCTTTATACTAATAATAAAAAATGTTAATACCAAAAGCAGTTAACAATTATTGATTCCCTGTTGCAATTTATAAAGAAGTCTTCCAAACATTATTTCATTCAACTCTCATGGCACAATTTATGAAGACGCACACTTTTAGACCTCGTCACATACATGAGGAAAATAGACTTGGATGGAATTTACAAACTGTTGGTCTGTTTCTTAATGTTCAGTCTTATTGCTTTAAATGTACTTCACAAGAATCAAATCCCACCTTTCCCTAAGTTTTATTTACTAATGACTTAAAAAAAAATCCTGTTTGTTTCCTCTCCCTCCCCACCCTCCACCCCATCACCAATCCACTATCACCCAATTTCCCCCTTGTAGTTGCTCATATAATAACGGCAGTGATGATATTGATAATAACTACATTAAAATTGTATTTTATGTCTATTGATTCATTTATTGATGCCTATTATGTCCTAGGTACTGTGTGTCATAGTTCAATATAATCTGCACCCCCTCTTTCTAAGGTAGTTACCATTTTCATTTCATAGAGTTTAATTAATAGGTGGAAGAGTCATGTTTAAATCTAAATTTCGACTTCCAGAGCCTAAGTTGTAAGATGGCTAAATATGACGTAATTCAACCAGCTTATTTCACAGGTAGAGATACAGAGATCCACCTTCCCAATAGCATAGAACCAGTTCTCCTTCCTGTCTCATAATCTTTTCTCCTTCTATGTAATCTCACACTCAGTGTGTGATTGAGTGTGTATGTATATGTGTGTATCTGTATGTATGTGTGTATAGGTATGTAGGACAGCAGACAGCTAATAAAAAGGATTAAGGAAGATTCCTAAACAGGCAATGCTTAGCTCTAAAAAGAAAGCCTTACCCTTATAGTATTGTCTCTAGCCTCATAAGAAATCCTACAACTCTGGCTTCAGCCCCTGTTATTGCCCACCCCCTACCTTTAGGTCCCCCAGTGGGGTGGGCCTTGCTGCAGATACCTATGCCTTCCATCCAGGATTCTTTTTTTAATCTCAGTCTAATTGGCTCACCCACCCTGCTGGGTTACTTAATTGGGCATAAGCATATTCCACAGATCCCATGCTATTGTGAGTTCTGCCCTCTCCTCCAAGGGGAATTCGCTTGCTCTGTGTGCTCAGAAGGAAAGATGTATTTCATGTTGTGCTCAGTTCACTGAAAACCTACTTGAAATTGTTCCTGGGCCGGCAGAGCAGTCAGATAACATGACAAGCAAGGCTTGGTTGATTTCTTTTACTTTCTTCTTTCTTTATTTTTTTAAGGTGACATGGAAAGGGTACTGCACTTTGAGTTGTGAATCCTAGGTTAGGATTTGAGCCCTGCCAATCAATTGCTGTGTGATCTTGGGCATCTTTTTAACACTCACTTTTTCCATCTGTGAATTGGATGGGTTGAATTTGATGGCGTCTATGAGTGGAGTCAGGGTGAAGCTCTTGGAATAGGAGTCATATTACCCACGTACCAAATCTCGCTTACTGCTTGCTTTTGTGAATAAAGTTTTATTGGAACACTGCCACATTCACATTTCACTATCTCACACTATAAAGACAGAGTTGAGTGTTTGCGACAGATACCTCATATCGGAAGCGCCTCAAATATTTACTATCTGGCTCTATTTGAAAAATGTTTGCCTACCCTTCCTTTATAACATAAATCATATTGTCTTAGCTGAAACTCTTCTTTTAACTTTCCATGGTACTTAGAATTTAAGAATAAAATATATCTTTACCAAAGCAGGCAAAGCCTTTTTTGATCTATGACTTCCCTACCCCATCTTTCATGTCATGTTTTCCTGTCAGACGTCTTTTTAGCTCACCCTCCTACTGATTTACTTGTCTATTTCTGCCTCTTTGGTCATCCCCAAGTAGGGCAAACACATTTCCACCTCAGTGTTTACTGTTACTTTTTTCTAAACATTCGTCTACCAAGTGGATTCATTTTTTTAGATCCTCAAATACCTTTTTTAGATCCCTCCCTCATTTTTTTTCTTTTTTTAGATCTCTCTTCAAACACCTTCAAGTCAGCAAAGCCTTTTCTGACTACATTTCAAAACACAGCCCCGTCCACCTCTGGGTATCCCAACCTCCTTTCCTTGCTTTACTTGTCTTTGTAAGTCTTATCTCCCCCGACACCTTACCCATGTCTTTATTTGTTTGCTGTCCTCTCTCACAAGCTTGTAAGCTCCTTGAGAGCAAGACTTTTATCGATTTTGTTTACTGCCGTAACCTCAGAGCTGGAAAAGTAGTAGGTACTCAAATTTCAAATATCTGATCAACCTTCAGCATTTATGTTTAAATCCATCTCAGCATAGATCTAGGTGATGTTGAGCCCTTGTAAGCAAGTGTATTTTGGTAAAAAGTGTGAAAGTCATCGAGTCCTGTGATTATTACAGCCTTTGCTCCAACATGCTGTGATGGTTAAAGAACCACATAAACCCCTCCTCAGAATGATTTTAGTCTGGATTGTTGGCCAATAAGTACTGAGTTTATAGGATGAAACCTAATAACACAGTTTGACACATGGCCCTTCATCCTGTGTTCCCAAATAACCTCTTAGCCTTTACCTTTTATTTATAGGGGACATACAGGCACACAACCACATGCAAACCATCTTTTCCTTCCAACTATCTTACCCTCTTTCATTCCCCTCCAGTTTTGCTTGTAGAGTTCATTCCTCCTGAACCACCTTTCCCCATCTTTGGCCAAATTCCATGTTTCCTTTCTGATTTTAATCATGCAGGAGAATTCTCAGACACCACAATTTCCAGACGATCCTTTTTTCAGACTATGTTGGGGCCCCTCCTCTGTGATCCCGCCATGTCTAAAAATAGCATTGCAAATAGCACAGCATAGTTTAATAACTTTCCTAAACAATAATTTGTTCTAACACCCCCGCCCCAAACAATGGAGTAATTCCTTGGCATAAGGAACTCTGTCCGTGGTTCTGAGCAATGGTTGTGCTTGATAATGACACCCTCTGCTGCTGAGCTGCTCTTCCTAAGGGCCCTGTGCTCAGCAGGTCACTTGCATTTGATCATGTAAGCCCTACATCCACCCTGTGAGGGAGGAACCGGGTGCTCGGCATTGGTTTCTTTCCTAGTTGTTTCAAGGAAGGAACACAGATGGCAGGCCCAGGGTGTATAGCTGGTGAACTTCACAAATACTGTGAAGGCTGTTAAAAAAGAGAGAGTGAGACAGAGAGAGAGAGAGAGAATTGAGTCATGCCTTGTAACTTGGTAGTGGGGGTGGCATTTTTTCCTGCATTGGTATCAGTTCTACTATGTTTTTATATTCTAACTCTCAATATTTACACTAAAAGAGTGATTTAAGAGTCAGGATTTCAGTTTTCTATGTTCAGCTCTGGTACTAAGTAGCTGGGTGACTTTTAACAGGTTACTTTAACCACTCTAAGGCTAAATAAATACAAACTTTGAGGAATACATGTTCACATGAAAATGAAGCAACCCAAGAGAGTTATAAATAAAAGTGAGGTATATATATATATAGCCCATAAATATGGCATGCAATTAAATATTTAAATATTTAAAATAGACATCTATAGCAAGTATTTAAAATAGACATCTATTTTAAATTGCACGCAAAATTTATGGACATATTGTATATACACGTACTATATAATTATATGTATTTTTCTACATACTGATATGTGTGTATTTATAGCCACATATATAACTTTCTAATTAAATGTATATAATTTTATAAATTTCATAAATTTCAGGGATAAGCTGATGAAGAAATATGCTTTATCTCAGATCCATTTGGTGATTTTAATTGTTTTTGATTGATTATCAATCACTGAATAACAGATTACCTCACAGCTTTGTGACTTCCCACAATAAATATTATCTCACAGTTTCCGTTCATCAAGAATCTGGGTGCCTTTTCTCTGGGTTTCTCGCCAGGCTGCAGGCATTTCAAGGCTCTGGTAGGAAGGGTCTGTTTCCTAGTAACCCAGTTCACACACATGGTTACTGTTAGGATGCAGTGCCCTGTGAGGTCCCAGTTGACTGGAGGCTTCCCTTGGCTCCTTGCTGGGTAAATGTCTGCATGGAGCATCTCACAGCACAGCAGCGAAGGAGGGAGAGAGGGAGAGGTAAAGGGGAAGAGAGTCAGAGACAGAGGAAGCAGGAGGGGCAGCCAGTGAGAGAGGCATCCACATGGAAGGAGTGGGAGAGGCCTGAGGTCACGGGGACTCGGGGGGACTCAAGCCACAAGCTGCCCAGCACACCTATAACATTCTCAGCTGCCTTTCAAATCCCCTCCTCCTCCTCAGATCTGGTTAACCCATTTGCTCCCTCTTGTCACCTCGTACCCCGTTTTGTCACACTCTTCTTCCAGTATGCTCTTCCATAGCATTCTGTATCCATCCCTCCACGCTCCTCCAGCTCTTTCCTCTGTGTGGTTAGTTGTTTTGTTCTCTATTTTTTTAAACGACACTTCTGTTTATTTAAAACCTGTGCAAACTTCAAAACGATAGTTCAAAAATGATGTCCTTTCTGAAGCTTTCCCTGGAGGGCTGAGAAGTCCTCCTGTCTGTGTCCCAGAGTCCTGGATTTACAATGAACTGGAAGTGTTCTGTCTTTCCTGACAGACTGTGGGCTTTTTATTCTTCTTCTTCTTTTTTTTTTTTTTCTTTTTTCTTTTCACGTGTATGAGTGGGTCCGGGGCTTCTCAAGGACAGGGACTATGATGCATCCACCCCCCTTCTGCAGACATCATATGTTGCACTCAGTAGGTGCCTTGCAGAGTTCATTGTGCAGTTGATTAACTTGAGTACCTAAGATGTGCTAAGTACTGAGCTGCCTTGCAACTTGAACTGTGTTAAGAATTATGGACAGAAATTTCTTAAGCAGGCACAGACCATAATCTCTGAGGCTTGAAAATGTATTCTAATGATGAAGTTTTTTTTTCAGATGCAGTGCCCTGGGAGTCGAGGGTCAGACTTCACCACTGATTTAGCAAGGCATATTCCGGCCTGATTCCTGCCCTGGTCTGCTTCTTCTCGCCCTATGCCCCCTTTTCTATTTGTTTCTCCCATATTGTGGCAGGAGAGAGAAACCTTTCGTTAAACTCTGGTTCCCATCATTTATCTTGGCTGACCTTACAGCCCCTTGGCCAGTGTGTTTTTCTCAAGAGACTGAGAGCATATAACTCAGGCAGATTGGAGGACTGTTCGCCCCGGGGGAGCTGCATCTTTGCTAGGAATGACCGTTACCTAGCAAAAGCAAACTTCCCCAAGTCTCTTTAAATCCCCTCTTGTTTGCATGCGCCATGTTCACTGTCTATGAAGCTTTAATGATTTATACACGTGTCTTGGAATTTGTAAGAAGTAGATTGGTAAAACAATATTTCACACTAAATTAGCATCTTCAATTTTCCAAAGGTGTTTTTACACTGTGTGATTCATGTAATCCCAGCACTAGTGGTAGGAAATGTATAGTATTAATTGAATTTTATAGATGAAGAAATGTAAGCATAGTGAGGGAACACATTTTCCCTGAGATGGCGCCAGACAGGAGGTGCAAGAGGCAGGGTGAGACTTGGACTTCTGCATTTGGTGCTCTTCAATCTTGATCTAATCTAGTTTTTGTAAAAGAAAAACATGGTAATTCTCCCATCTAGTCTTAAGATTGCAGCTTTCTTTCTTCCAAATAGCAGATTGTCAATGAGTGCATGTTAGCACTTTGGATTAAAGTGAACGGAAGGCCCAATATTTGTTTGTGAATTGTCTTGTAACAGTTCTCAGGTTGATTTGTGCCTTAGATCCTGTCCACAATTATACAACTTGCCTTCCTGATTTCCTTGATTCCTTCCTGGCTTTCTTCCTTCCTTCCTGGATTCCTTCCTCCTTTCCTTCCTTCCTAGATTCCTTTCTTCCTTCCTAGATTCATTCATTCCTTCCTTCCTTTCCTTCCTTCCTTCCTTCCTTCCTTCCTTCCTTCCTTCCTTCCTTCCGTCCGTCCTTCCTTCCTTCCCTTCCTTCCTGCCTTCCTTCCTAGATTCCTTCCTTCCTTTCTTCCATCTGCTTTTTTATTCATTCACCTAGCATTATTATGAATCTTTCCAAGTAGCAGGCACTGAGTTCTTCACAGGGATGTGTTGGGAGTACTTAAGAAGATTCTATCTC
>CAUYPK010096189.1:0-14393 GCA_963574355.1 Loris lydekkerianus | reverse complement strand
GGCACCATACACTGGTTTTATAGACCATTTGACACATTTTCATCACACTGGTTAACATACCCTTCCTGGCATTTTCTTAGTTATTGTGTTAAGACATTTACATTCTACATTTACTAGGTTTCACATGTATGCTTGTAAGATGCACCGCAGGTGTAATCCCACCAATCACCTTCCCTCCGCCCCCTTCCCCCCTCCCTCTTCTCCCTTTTCCCCTTCCCCCTATTCTTAGGTTGTAATTGGGTTATAGCTTTCATGTGAAAGCCATAAATTAGCTAGTTTCCCCACTCCTATGCAGAGGTAACAGTAAAAGGTCTAAGATATTTGTGCAGTAGGTCCTGACTGCAATAGAAGAGCTATGGCTCTCCAGGAGAGAGTTCCCTAAAAAAGAAAAACTCCCACAGGAAAAGTATAGATGAGATATTGACAAGTATTAAGGTTTTTATAGCCTTGTATTGGCTCTACAATGCTGGATGGTGATGCACTGGAGAATGCGAAACAAAGAAATCTGGATATATTCTTGTGTTCATCCCTGTTTGCTCTAGAAAACTCCCCTAGATCTTACATGGAGGCCTCAAAAGAACTTAAGAGAAATATGTTGGTAACATCTTGGACTTTTCAAAGAAGGAGTCACAGTTATGGGAACCAAACTTGAGCCACCCAGAGGGAGCACACTTCCTGACCCCAAGGCACAAGGCAGTGTGAATGTTGCTGCTAAATAAAGGGATTGCCCAAACTGCAATAGATAGTGTCAATGTTGATGTTCACACAGTGAGACATGTAGCCTTGAGTGGGCTGAACACGTTAAAAGTCTGTTTGATCAAGGCATTGGAAACCAGAAGTCAACCCACCTTACTTACTGCAAGCCACTCTTTCGATGCAATAACCTTCTACCCCTACTTCAGATGCTTTAAGAAACAAAAAGATAAGAGTGGGGCTAAGAGCCCCCATCTCCATAGAGGACTGAAACCCATATGCATTTAAGTATGCGGGAAAACTGACCTTGGAAACTAGAAACCTCTTGGTAAGCTTTAGCAGACCACTGAGTGGGCCACACTGTGAAAGACTGGCGTGAACTGTTGGTGAGTATTAATGCACATACATGTGTATGCTAAATAATGTATTAGCCCATTTTCTATGCTGATTATGTTCAGTATTGAGTGCAAGTTGTATAAAGGGCCCCCAAGGCTTATTCTAATCTTACTGTAAGTTTTGCTTCAGTCTCCAGTTTCCGAGCACCATAATGCCTACATCTTTCTTTATTCTGGTTTCTGGCTATGTTCTTTCCAGCACTAAGACAATTATGTGTAAGCACCTAGGTTCATCCTTTCTTAGCTAATGAAGCTCTTTTCATAGACTTTTTCCTATCCTCAATTCCATGTTCTTGGCTCATATTTAACCCACGGATTTGGTACATCCTTACCTACACAAAGTACTGGCAGAATTCCCTGCTACCACCCTTTAATTTCTGCCACAGAAATCTCTTGACCAGGAGTCCCCTGGGGTAAGATTATCAAGAAGGAGAAACAATGCATGGTGCCAGAACAAACCATGCTAATCAGGACAGAACATTTGACTCAGTCAATTTCACTCTGTATGTTTTTTTTGTTTGTTTGTTTGTATGTTTGTTCTTTTTTTGGTGAGGATATTTACCAACCTTGTTTAGACCAAAGTTCAGAGCCAGAAAATGTAAGTACCTGATTGGAATGATAGCTAAGGGGAAACTGTGTAGCATAATGGGTAACACTCTGGAAAGAAAAAAATAGAAGATGCTCGTTTTTAGTATGTTTAAAAACTCTAATTGTGGATATAAACTCTTGATTCACCTACCTCATGAACAATTAGTGCATTATTGCATTTGTATACCATCTGTTTCCATGGAATATATGTAGTAAATGTTATCTACAGAATATAGAAATGCAGATTGGGGTATATAAAACATCTTTTACAAATACATTTTCTTTCCATTTAGGTAATTGCCCCAAACTTAGCCAGATATGCATGGTAGTTTGGCTGAGGGCCTGTTTGATGTAGAAAAACAATGCTATTTTCCTCCTGTTCAAAACATAGCATGCTTTTTCTTTAAGTTTTTTTGTTTGTTTGTTTGTTTGTTTGTTTAATTCACTGGGTGCCTTATTTTTCATGAATATTCTTCTATTTCCAATGCTTCACTGTATCAATCTATGTGAGCGATGTTGATTTCTTAAGGGAAAATAGTTCTTGACCATATAAATGTAATTTACTCAAACCAACCCAAGCTAAAAAAAAAAATTCTGATTGTATTTAGAAGTAGATAAACTTGACATTATCTTAGAGGAACTGTTCTTAGTTTAATGTGACAGGAGATAATAAGGAACAAATTTGTGCTGACTGTCAGCTTGTTTGGACGTGTCTTCACTGAATTTTAGATACAAATTTATATTAGTCTCTAAGCGTTGACTATATAATGGGTTAGAATGCGTTATTAGGGTTTTTTCCTCTTGTAAATCCCTAGAAATTAGAAAGGAATCTTCTGCAGATTGGCTCCTAATAGTGAAGGAATTTTTCAAATATACGGAGTTCACTAAATTATTCTAGGAAGTGACTCTTTCTTCCCAGGTTGTTAAAGATAGCATTAATAGGAAAATATAAGCAAAAAAGTAGGTCATTTGTGAATTAAAAATAAAATAAAAGTGAAATGTCATTCCTTCCCCCTCAAACTCGGAAAACAGAGAGACTTCAAGGACCAAGAATGACAGCTTACTCTTTCTCTTCAATGTAGTCTCTTGAATTTGCCCACCATTAGTTGGGCAAAGAAGACTTTTTTTTTTTGTAAAACATGAAGCTGTTAGTGGTATTGAAGTATTACTATAATTCTAAATGCGTTGGCAAATAAATTGAGAATTTATTTCTTTCTCTGTCTAATTTGCTTTAAAGAAAGAAAAAGTAGTAAACTAAGAGGAATGAATTGAGGTATAAAGAGATTAACAAGGGAGTTTTCAAATACCACTAACTTAGTTTTACTACAATTCCTAGCTGGTTTCCTTTTTTGTACTTGAGTAACTGTCCCTCCAGTAGGGTTCATGACATTCTATGTTAAGTGAACCCATAGAGCAGGCGGCCTCAAACTTTTTAAACAGGGGGCTGATTCCCTCAGAGGGTTGGAGGGCCGGACTATAGTTTAATAAATAAAACTATGAACAAATTCCTATGCGCACTGAACATGTCTTATTTTGAAGTAAAAAAACAAAACAGGAACAATTACAATCACACCGCCTCATGTGGCTTGTGGGCCGCAGTTTGAGGACCCCTACCATAGAGCTTAAAGTCTGCCTATTCAAAAGAGTATGAGTGATTATAGGCAACATTCTCACAGATAACGGCAATAATATGAGTCCAGTTCAATATCAACAAAAAGCCAATGTTATGAGGTAACTTTAAAACGTGATTGCAAATTACTTGGCAGTCTTCTAATTAAGAGCATCATCCCCTAAAACTCGGTAGGCTGGTAACTGCGGCAACCACTCTGGAATAACTGAAGTTACCCCACACGGCAGTTTTAGTTGGCTAGGGCCTTCATAATATAAACATTACAAATTTATGTTCTTGCATGTCTGGAAGACAGAAGTCCAAAATCAAGGCTCCAGCAGGCTTGGATTCTCCAAGTGTATCTTTCTTTACCTTGCCATCAGCTTCTTTTTCTCTGGGTCCTCACATGTGTTTGCCCGTGCCTGTGTTTCTTCCTCTTTTTATAAGGAAACCACTATATTGGATTAAGGCCCAACCCTTACCACGTGATTAAACATTATTCAAGTTTTTAAATGCCCTATCTACAAATGTTGCCATATTAGGTATTAGGGCTTCAACATAGGAATCAGGGGAGGGGACAAAATTCAGTCTTTAGAGGGAATTTTGGAACTTCCACTTTTATTGCTAAAAATTTTGATTTTATAGCCTTGAATTGTCACTATGTTGAGGGCACATGCTGTAAAAAAACAAAAAGTATGTGTGTGGCCATCACAGGTTGCCACTGTTCTGTATTTTTTTTTTTTTTTTTTTTTTTTGAGACAGAGCCTCAAGCTGTTGCCCTGTGTAGAGTGCTATGGCATCACAGCTCACAGCAACCTCGAACTCCAGGGCTCAAGCGATTCTCCTGCCTCCACTCCTCCACTTCCAAAGTAGCTGGGACTACAGGTGCCTGCCACAACACCTGGCTATTTTTTTATTGTAGCCGTCATTGTTGTTTGACAGGCCCCGGCTGGATTCGAACTCACCAGCTCAGATGTATGTGGCTGGTGCCTTAGCCGCTTGAGCCACAGGTGCCAAGCCATCATTCTGTATTTTTGAATGAGATCTGAAGTAGGCACATAGGTATATAGATAGATTTAATGGAAGTAAATATGTTCCAACATAATGTTAGTGACTTTTGGCTGTCTACTCCCTGGGACTACAGTTGGAATACCTAGATCAGAGAAATCAGATGATGGAGTACTGAAAGTAAAAATGAGTGAATGGAGAAATGAACATGAATTCTGGGATGCCCTAAGACTCTTCTCTGTGTACATTTGTTCTCTAAATGATGCAGTGACATGGCTTGAAGAAAACATCTTTTTACAGATAATATTAAGAATTATATATCTACCATGACCTCATCTCACCTCTGAACCTCTAACTTGTATACTGTTCCGCCTCAACTGTCTTTATCAAGTAAATAGTAAATACTTCAGTCATTTTTCAAGATAATGCATGTCTTAACTATTCCCCAAACTTCCAGACCAGGGAGAAAGCTGTCCTGGTCTCACTCTAAGCTACATTGCTTCTTACCACTAGCCCGAGACATGATTGTTTTCCATCTCGAGTACAACAACATCTTCTATATTCTTTCACTTTACTTCTTGCCTGTCTATTATCAATTTTCCACTGAGGGTGTCCAAGGACACTTTTAAAATACAATTTACATCATTTTAATTTCCGGCTAAAACACTTCAATGGCTGTTCATGGTAATGAAAGTAGACTCCAGACTGATTACTTGGTTCTACAAAGTCTTACTTCATTTGGATCTTGACTCTCCTGTTGCCTTATGCTTATCTCCACCACCTTTCCCTTTATTACACATTTGCCTTTTTTTCCTGTCCTCACCATGCTGAGCCTACGCCTGCAGCAGGACATGATGTCCTAGAAAAGCACTTATCACATATAACGTTTGTGCATGGGCAGCTGCTTAAGAGTCCCTTCTTAATCCAAACCTTATCTAAACACAGAATCAGAAACACCCCATTGCTCTATTATACCACCCTGCTTACCATTCACTATGGCATTTATCTGCCTCACTTCTACTTGCGTATTTATTTTTGTATTTATGATCTTTCTCCCTCCACCATCACTGCCGCCATTAGGACATAAGTTCTATGAAAGCAAGTGTCTGTCTGTCTTCTTTACCAATATATCAATGTGATCGTTTTCTATCTATACTAACCAATAAATATGTGTTGAATAAATTAACATTTGAGTTTTAAAACACTTTTTATAATTAAATACAAATCACTAATCTACCTTGCAACATTTTCTAAAATTATACCTCTAGATGTTCTTTTTTGGCACTAAAAAGAGGGATAGTCAAATATGTTTTCCCTTATGTGACATTAACGTTTTTAAAATTAATAAATTTTACTGTTGAAAAGTAGTAACTTATTAATAAGCGTTCAAAATGGAAAATTTCATCCTCATATTTAAAACTCATTCTGTCTTAATCCTCAAGAGAAAGAGAAAGTTAAAAAGAACAAGGCTATAGTTTGAAAATATCATCATAAGGAAATTTTCAACTTCTCTTTATAGGTTTTATCAAGGTGATTATAGTTACAGTGGCCACCTTGTAGTTAGACATGATAAGTACTTTATAAATAATAATTTTCCATGCAGAAATAGTCTCCTCATCCCTCTACCAATACCAAAAATCAGGAGCAAATTTATTGTTTAAATTCCCAAGGATGCTGTAAGGCCATACCATGATGGGCCTTGGTCCTTTTAAATTGGACCAATATGTGGCTCATTCTTGCTTCTGTCCCTAGAAATCTTAACCATAATGTTATAAAAACACATATACATGCAAAAACAATAGCAAATATAGAATTTATCTTTCCTTCTTTTCTTCTTGAAATGACCTTGGCCTCACGTCAATACAGAAGAAGGATGGGAGAGTTCGCTTATTGTTTTTTTGTTTGTTTTTGTTTTTTTGAGACAGTCTCACTATGTCACCCTGGGTCGAGTGCTGTGGTGTCACAGCTCACAGCAACCTCAAACTCTTGGGCTTAAGTGATTCTTTTGCCTCAGCCTCTGGAGTAGCTGAGATTACAGGCGTCCACCAAAACACCCGGCTATTTTTTGGTTGTAGTTGGCCCAGGCTGGATTTGAACCTGCCAGCTCTGGTGTATGTGGCTAGGGCCTTAGCTGTTGAACTACAGGCGCCAAGCTGGGAGAGTTCACTTTTAACTGTGTCATTCTTGGCACCCAGAAAGGACCCAGCATGCAAGACATTTTTTTAAGAAATACTAATTTTTTAAATAAATAAATAAGGAAAATATAATAAATACACTTGCATGTTTTCTTCCAAATCTGTTAACCAAATATTTATTTTTTATTTCAAAATAGGGGGAACAGTTGTTTCTGAATATGACATATGTCAAGTCTATCAATGTGCTCATCACCTAAATCATGTTCATTGCACGTGTTAGTTGAGGTTTTGCTCTGCCCCCTTTCCTCTTGATTTCCAATGACTTTTACTTCCCTCTGTGTCCTCGTGTGCCCATCGGTTAGTTCCAATTCATTAAAGAGTAAATACTTCTTAGCTCCATGATGATACCTATTTGATCTCTTAATTTAATTTTTCTAATTGTTATGGACTGAATTTTACCCTATCCAACTTGATATGTTGAAATCTTAACCCCCCAATGTGACTGCATTAGGAGGCAGGGACTTCAACAGAAGTGTGGGACCAAAACCATTAGGACAAAAAGACACCAGAGAACCCTCTACTCTCTCTTCTCTGAACACACACGCAAGAAAGACAACATGAGGACACAGGGAGAAATCAGACATCCTCAACCAGAAACAGACCCTGCTGCCACCCTAATTTTGGAATTCAGACACCAGAACTGTAAGAAAATAAATTTCTACAGTTATGTGGTATTTTGTGTCAGCAGCCTAGTACAATGAGCCTTATGATAATCATAATTATTTCAATTATTCTCTATATTTGGCTTATAGAATGCATAAGCAATAAAATTACAAACTACAAATGTGTTTATTATCCCCAATTAGATAACTTGCACTGGGTTACATAGCTAGAGGTAATTGATTCAAATTTGAACACACCTATGGGATCCCAACGCTCACTGTCTGATCCATTAATGGAAGAATCTAATACTTTCACACTTATTTCTAAATGAACTAATATGGAAGTAATATATTTGTGAAACTATGTATAAATATATTTGTAAAATGTATGTGACTTGGAAGTAACGAGGATGATCAGAACATACAGCTTCATGTGGTACTTACTTGACTATGAGCTTTTTAAAACATCACTTTTTTATATGGAAAGTGAAACTACTAATAACCTTCCTAGCAGAATGATAAATGAATTAAATGGTAACCAGATTAAACAGTAAATGTTAAATAGTTAAATGGTAACCACAATACATGAGGAAGCATCTGAGATTTTAAGTTCCAAATAGGCGAGCACACACACACACACCCCCCACACACACATATATGTATTCTTATTATTTTAAGAATACTAAAGGTAATGTTTATACCAGAATTTCTTCTTCAGCAGGTCCTTGGTCTCAGTGATTCAAAGAACGAATCCACTGACCGCAGATCAGTGGTAAGACAGGATTTATTTTACAGAAAATAATAGAGAGAAAAAACACCAAAAGTCCCTGCAGACAGAAAAACCCAAGTGAGAAGAAAGCTCTCTCTCTCTCTGCCTGGGCTCTTTGTCTAGAGGTATAGATTGTGGAGTTGATCCTTTGTAGTTACATTAGGCCTGGACTTGGTAACAAATGAATGAATACAGTTCCTTCCACTAATGTGAAATGAATGAGTGCATTAATGAATGGATACAGTCCCTCCAGCTGGGGTAGGATGAATGAGTTCATTTATGAATGGATACAGTCCATTCATGAAATTGGCCAGAACTAGGAAATGGAGGGGGGTTCCCTGGTCAGCCACAAGTTCAAGGGGAAGGAGACAGGAAGGCACTGGTGTTTCCCAGCAATTGTCTGACCCCTCTGGTCACTGAAGCCTTCAGACCCCCCCCATCCAATCCACTGGTTCCTCTTCCTCCAGGGCAGAGGCAGTAGGTCCTTCCTACTCCCCAGCTTTGCTGGGCTGGGTGAGCGCCACCTACCCTGAATCAGTATAATTTTGTTGATTATTTGTTAGAAGGTACAAATAAATAAAATCAGTTGGTAAATGGCTTCCATTTGCTCTTACAATAATGTATCTTGAAACAGGTGATGATTTATTTATCGTGGTACTTATTTCATTGCATTTTTATTAATCAAAAAGAAAAAAACAATATATATTTTTATTAATCAAAAAGAAAAAAACATGTATTTTATATATAGCAATTAAGCATTTTTTAACATTTTTATTTATTAAATACAATTTTAATTAATTTTCTGAAGAGTTTTAACTTTCTCAAGTATTTTTATGTTATTTAAATTTATAGTAACGACAGAAAAAACATTGAGTTGCCTATTGTTTGGTTTAGTTTAATATTAACGGAAATTCTCAGAGATTCTTTTTAATATGGTTAAGGCTTATCACTCTGCTTGCAGAATTTATCCATGATAATCAACTTCACCTTTTCTGTTATCTTCACATATAATTCCAAATTGTATATAAAATCAGCACATTGTACCCCAAATGCAGTAATGTACACATCAAATAAAAAAGAATGAAAAATAAATATAAAAAAATAAAAAGACTGCTTTGCCAAAATAGCCATATTCAAAATAGATATCATTTAATAAAAATGATTAACATAATACTCTTTGTCTTTAATAAAATCACTAAAACACTTTTATAAAATTATACATAAATATTTATAGAATTCCTACGACCAACATTATATTTCATTTATTTTTTATAAATGAATACTTATGAATGTTATGTATGTGCAAAATTGCCTATCTAAATGCAGATGATTTCCATGTATTTTCACCTATAAATTAATATTTTTAAACTTTATTTTATTAAAATAAAAGGTAGGGTACGAATGTTTTCTCTAAGGCAACCAAGAGTATCTCCCACGGTTTAAGATGTTTTATTTTTAAAAATATTTTTTCAAAAATATATGAAAATATATGATACTTGAAGTTTTATTATTTTTTCTTCATGTCGAAAAAACTATGGAACATGTACGGACAATAATATAGTTACTCTTTTAGCTATTTAACAATTTGAAAAATGCCCAAATGAAAGTAATAGCTAATTAATTCATCAGCAAATACTGAGCTGGTTGACTGCAGCAGCCACACTCAAAGCACAAAGTCCTCTGGATACAGATAGGCAAGGTCGCCCCCACCCTTTCAGCTCTCATGGTGCTGTGTTTATTGGGTGTTGTGATTAATAAAAGACTCTTCAGGCTGATATATGTAAGAATTACATGGAAGAGCCAAAAAAATGCTTTTTAAAGAAAGTACTATCTGAAGAACAATGAGGAAGAAGACATTAATTAAAAACCCTAAAATACATTCCTCTTGCTAGTAACAGAAAAAAGTTCTTACAATTTAAACACTGATTGAAGTGGAAAAAGTGTTTTCAGTACCAAGAAAACCAAGATTCTAATATTGTTATCCCCAGATAGTAGATTCATATTCACCATTACATTCAGCAAATGAAATGTCCATAATTAATTTAGGCACTTAAAACATGTATGATAAAATTGCCTTCATGTTACTGTCTGATCAAACCAATATGGAAAAAGATCAGAATTTGGGGACAAAGAAAAAAAAATCTATATAATCAAATTTAGTTAAAAAATTGATTCATAAATCAAAGCTCATAAATAGCCCCTATATTGTAATTTCAATTACAGAATCTTTTAAGTTTGTGAAAATAGAGTGGAACATTTTGTTCAAGCACCTGAAGGTTGATGTGCTTTTATGTCAGCTTTCTCCAAGAGACATCAATACTGTCTTTTTCTCCAAAAGCTCTCATACATTTTTCTGTCAGATATCCTGTTGCCAACACTTTGTTAGGAATTGAACATGCCTACAAATTCTTGAGGAAGGATGTTGCAAATCTACATAAAAAACTCAATGTTGATATAAATATTTATCTGGGAGCTAGATGTATTATACATATAAATAAAAAATACTTTACTTCCAACTTTAGAATACTTATTCTTTTCAAATACCACAAAACACATACTATAATATATGCATTCTAGGCTAGTATGTGTGATGGATCGAATGTTTGTATCCACCCAAAACTAAGTTGTTGGAATCCTAATTTCCAATGTGATGGTATTTTAAGATGAGGTATTTAAGGGAGGTGATGAGGTCATGAAGGCATAGCCCTCCTGTGTAGAATTAGTGCCCTCATTAAAGAGCCCATCAAGAAATCCCTCACTCCTTTTACCAGGTAAGATTACAGAGAGAAGACATCTATGGACAAACATGCCCTCAGCAGACATTGAATCTGCCATTACCTTGATCTTGGACTTCCAGCCTCCACAATTGTAAGGAATACGTATGTGTGTCTACAAGCTACCTTGTTTATAGTATTTGGTTATGGCAGTCCAAAGTGGACTAAGAAAGTATGACTGTCAAAAAGTAGAAATGAGTTTCATAGTTCTCTTTATAGAGATCTTTTACGTCTTTGTTAGATAAACTCCCAAATATTTCATCTTCTTTGGCACTACTGTGAATGGAATAGAGTCCTTAATTGTTTTTTCAGCTTGACTCATGTTAGTATATATAAAGTCTACCAATTTATGAGTGTTGATTTTGTAACCTGAGACACTGCTGTATTCCTTGATCACTTCTAAGAGTTTTGTAGTAGAATCCCTAGGGTTTTCTAGATATACAATCATATCTGCAAAGAGAGAAAGTTTGATCTCTTCTTACCCTATATTGATACCCTTGATCACCTTTTTTTCCCTAATTGTGATGGCTAAAACTTCCGTTACAATGTTAAAGAGCAGTGGAGACAATTGTCAACTTGTCTGGTTCCTGATCTGAGTGGAAATGATTTCAATGTAACTCTATTCAATACGATATTGGCTGTGAGTTTGCTGTAGATGGCCTCTATCAGTTTAAGAATTGTCCCTTCTATACCAATTTTATTAAGTGTTCTGATCATGAAGGGATGGTGGATATTCTCAAAAGCTTGTTCTGCATCAATTGAGAGAATCATATGGGTTTTTTTTTTTAATTTGTTCATGTGCTGAATTATACTTATATTATACATATATTAAGCCAGCCTTGAGACCCTTGGATAAAACCGACTAGGTCATGGTGTATAATTTTTTGATGTGTTGCTGGATTCTGTTTGATAGGCTCTTATTGAGTATTTTTGTATTTATATTCATTAGTGATATTGGTCTATAATTTTTTTTTTTGGTTGGGTCTTTTCCTGATTTTGGGATCAGGGTGATGTTTGCTTCATAGAACGTGTTGGGTCGTCTTCCTTCTTTTTCTATATTTTGGAACAGGTTAAGTAATATAGGTACTAGTTCCTCTTTAAAGGTTTCATAGAATTCTGACATGAAGTCATCTGGTCCTGGGCTTTTCTTGTTAGGGAGATTTCGTATAGTTGATGCTATTTCAGAACTTGATATTGGACTGTTCAACATTTCCACTTGATTCTGGCTAAGTCTTGGAAGGTGACATGCTTCCTAGTATTGGTCAATTTCCTTCATATTTTCATATTTCTAAGAATAAAGTTTCTTGTAATATTCATTAAGGATTTTTTGAATTTCTGAGGAATCTCTTGTTATTTTGTCTTTGTCTTTTCTGATTGATGAGATTAGAGATTTTTCTCTTTTTTTCTGGTTAGGTTAGTCAAAGGTTTGTCTATTTTATTGACCTTTCCAAAAACCAACATTTTGATTTATTGATTTGTTGTGTAATTCTTTTGTTGTCAATTTCATTTACTTCTGCTCTAATTTTGGTTATTTCTTTTCTTATACTGGGTTTGGGGTTGTAATGTTCTTCCTTTTTTAGTTGCTTGAGATATCCCACTAAGTTGTTAACTTTTTCTCTTTCCATTCTCTTGAGGAAGGCTTGCAGTGCTATAAATTTTCCTCTTAGAACTGCCTTTGAGGTATCCCATAGGTTCTGATAATTTGTGTCTTCATTGTCATTTTCTACCAAAAATTAGGCAATTTCTTCTTGATCTCATCTCTGACCCAGCTATCATTCAGAATAAGGTTATTTAACTGTCATGTTTTTGTGTGAGTATGCAGGTTCCTGTTGTTACTGAGTTTGACTTTTATTCTATGGTGGTCCAAGAAGATGCAAGGAATAATTTCTATTCCTTTAAATTTACTGAGGTTAGACTTGTGACCTAAGATGTGATCAATTTTGGAGTATGTTCCTTGGGCTGATGAGAAGTATGAGCATTCAGTTTTGTTGGGATGAAAAGTTCTGAAGATGTCTGCTAAATCCAAATGTTGGATGGTTAGGTTTAAATCTAAAATTTCTTTGCTCAGCTTCTTATTGGAGGTTCTATCCAACACTGTCAGAGGAGTGTTGAAACCTCCAACTATTATGAACCTGGAGGAAATCAAGTTGCTCATGTCTGTTAGAGTTTCTCTTATAAATTGAGGCACATTCTGTTTGGGTGCCTAAATATTCATAATTGAAATCTCATCATGTTGAGTATTACCGTTAACAAATATGAAGTGACCATTCTTATCCTTCCTTACTTTTGTTGGTTTAAAGCCTATTGTGTCTGCAAATAGAATTGCAATGCCTGCTTTTTTCTGGCTACCATTGCCTGAAATATGGATGACCATTCTTTCACCCTGAGTCTATATTTATCTTTTTAGGTAAGATGGGACTCTTGTTTGCAGAAAATATCTGGCCTAATTTTTTGTATCCAATCAGCTAACCTGAGCCTCTTTAGAGGACAGTTTAAGCCACTCATATTAATATTGATAAGTCTGGTAAAATTTTAACTATCGAGTTTTTCAAAACTTCAGTGGACATTTTTAATCCTTTTGTGGAAATTGGAGTTTGATCAAAAGTTTCTGAGTGAGTTTATTTTTTTTGGTAGAGGATTGGTCTGGTCATTATGGAGGCTAGGTCTGAGAATATCCTTGAAGAGCTGATTTGTTTATGGCAAATTTTTTCAACATACGAATGTCATTAAAGTATTTAAACTCTCCATCATAAATGAAACTCAGGTTAGCTGGATGCAGGATCTGGGGTTGAAAGTTATTTTGTTTTAGGAGATTAAAAGTCGATGACCATCCTCTTCTGGCTTGAAAAGTTTCAGCAGAGAGATCTGCAGTCATTCTAATATTCTTTGCTTTGTAGGTAATGAATTTCTTATGTCTGGCTGCTTTCAGAATTTTTCTCTTTCATATTAATACTAGTCAAGTTAATTATGATATGCCTGGGGGATGTCTTATTTGGATTGAGTTGAGCTGGGGTTCTGAAACTGTCTGCTATCTGAATTTCAGAATCTCTTGGCATATCTGGAAAATTCTCTTTCATAATTTCATGGAGAAGGGCCTCTGTGCCTTGTGAGGCCACTTCAGCACTTTCAGGGATTCCAATGGGGTGGATATTAGCCTTCTTCAAATTATCCCAGAGCTCTCTGAGGGAATGATCCGTTTTTGCTCTCCATTTCTCTTCCTCTTTGAGAGTTTGGAGCGTTCAAAGTTTTGTCTTCAATGTCTAAAATCCTTTCTTCTGCTTGCTCCACTCTGTTACTGAGGGATTCTACTATTTTTAGATCTTTGAGGGCTGCAAATTCTTGCTTCAGTGCATCAAAATCTGTGGTGGTTTTGTCTTTAAATTCATTAAATTCTTGAGACAACTTTTGAATTTTCCTTGAATTTCTAATTCTGACTTTTAAATTGCTCTTCGAATTTCTACTTCCAAATTTTCCTCTATTCTATTAATCTTGTTTTTGATCCAAATTCTGAATTTGATTTCTGACATCTCGGCCGGCTGTTTATGAATGGGATCTTCAGTTACATCTGCCATATCTTTCCTTGGGGGGTTAATTTATTCTGGTTGTTCATGTTACCAGAGTTTTTCTGCTGATTCCGCCCCATGATTTTTTTACATCATTTGATTTTTCCCTGGAGCTTTGTTCATGACCTGTACAGTGCTACAGCCTGAGAAACTGGGGACCTATTTGGTGTGGTGGGGCTAAGTGGTTCTGTCTTGTT